>JAVQKC010074158.1:0-45039 GCA_036025475.1 Philypnodon macrostomus | reverse complement strand
CCTGCTCTCTCCTCTATAACGGCTGTATTCTGATAGGACACCTGAGTCATCCTGACAGATTCAACTCCTGTTATGGAGAGTGTGTGGTGGTCATCAGCTACATCTCAGGGACTGTGGATATCTTTGTTACATGTGTTGGCCCTTGTACTGTCATTATTGTTTTGTACATAAGAGTGTTTGCTGTTGCTGTATCTCAGGCGAGAGCTATTCGCTTAAAGATATATTCCACCACAACCTCTACAGCTCCCAGAGTTCATAGGTCAGAAAAGAAGGCAGCCGGGACTCTGGGTGTCGTAATAGCGGTGTTTCTTGTGTGCTTCTGTCCATATTACTATCCTGCCATCGTAGGAGTGGAAACATCTAACAATTTATCATACTTCTCTATACTGTCCTGGATCATGTTGTTGAACTCATGTATAAACCCTCTGATTTATGCCATATTTTATCCCTGGTTTAGAAAAGCCATTAAACTCATCATCACCTTCAGAATACTGCAGCCTCAGTCCAGAGACACCATTCTTTAGCCAGGACTTATTACATGAAATGTGTAAAATTTTAAACGTTTGTAAGACTTTTGTACAGTACTGTTAACATGTTTGTTTACTCACCTGATATTCAAATACCCTTATGGGAGATGTGTTCCTGTTGCTGCAAGACATAGAAAGCAAAACATTTATTCAATGTTTTTTGTAAGCTTTCAAAAATACATCCCATAATGTGTTCTAATGTGTATAGTCAGTTTGAGAACATTACATATTTATGCAATTCATCTCATGTTTATTTTATTTCTTAAGTGCACTAACATGTTGATCCAGTAAGTGGCGCCACATTACAAACAATTATCACTGGGAGAACATCTTGGGGGAAGGTAATATTGCATATTATTATAGAACAAATGACGTAAATGAAGCTATCGTTTGAGCTTCTACAAAAACAATATTGCTTGTTATTAAAAGGCAGTGACAAAATGTATTAATTAAACAATCATCAATGTAGCTGAGAATGTCTTTGAACAGTAACAGTATAGTCATTCAATTCATATGGAAAGTAATATATACTGTGTATACATAGTTTATATAAAGCAGTGGTAGTCACATGATCAAGATCATGGTTTTATGTATCATCTAGAGATAGGCCTGTCTGTGTAGTGTATTCTACAGAAATGGTCATTAAACTATTATAGCTAGTATCTCTACAGACAATGATTTTGGTAAACACATTTTCTGAATACAGGTTTAGCAGCAAGGTGTGTATCAGCGAAACAGCCATAAGTCTGCCCCAAATGCTGGGTACCAACGGGTACTTTAATCAGACATTGTGATTTCTAAGGGTTTTTATATTGTAAGCAATTAAGAGGCCTCGCCCCCAAAACATGACAAACATGAGTCTATTTTACTTTTTTGATGTTTGTGAAGGATGTTTTTTGTTTCTTTCAGTCTGTAGGGGGCGCAATAGAAGTAACTGGCATCATATTAGTCAGATGTGTTCAGGGCCGGGGTGTAATTAGGTATTTCAGGTTTGAGCCTAATCGGGCAAAGTATGTGCACGTTAGAGGCTGTCAAATATACCTGACCTCCCAAATTCAATTCAAAATGGCCGACTTTCTGTTTGTTGTAGGGTGGGGCCATAATAATATTGGGGCGCTATAGAGGCATTCTTTATTTGACCTCTGTAATTTGCATATGTACATTAAATATACACTAGCCTGGATCACTGTGCCAAAATTAATGCGATTTTATTTATGTTCAGCAGGATTAATAGCTCAATTAAAGTGCTTCAGGGCATTAATTAGTTAATTAATGAATTGTCATTAATCGAAGATGTACCAAAATCAATCCAGTTCAGCACCAATGTGATTGCAGAGTATCATGTCATTTCGCCGATATAATTATTTCATTATCAACACTGACAAGATGCTTTATAGATATATGCATACAGTCTCAGCTCAGGCTTTCCCTTCCCATTTCTTTACAAAGTTCAAAACAGACTGAGCCACTGAGGAGGCCAAGCCCTACTCACTCCACAGACATGAACACTATAAATGCTTAGACACTTGAATATTTTCCACTGGCTGACAATGACACTGTTGTGTGTCTAGTGCAAAGGGCACTTTATCTTGTGTGGGGCACTGTGTGTCGGGACAGACACATGATAAAAGCAGCACAAGGACGGCTGTAACGTCTACATTGGTTATGGATTTCCCTAATCAAGCGTTCCTTGATTCTTATAGCATTAAGTAATATGCAGAACAGTAAAATGGTACAATGGTAAAATTTTTATTCTGTCAATAATGAGTCAAGTAGTCAGTCAATGTCAAGTTCAAAGTATATATAAAAGAAAAATCTATAAAATTGTATTTTCACATTGAAATTAAAAGTGTTAGGCAAGAAAATGTACTTTACTGTACATTAATGTATTGTGCATTAGAACACTAATTAGGCATACAGAAAAAATATAATATTCATAAACCTGGGAATCTGTGGGCCTAAAAACAATCAACCAATAATAGACGAGGCAGACTTGTCTATTATTGGTTGATTGAGGTATATCCGTCTGTTATTGGTTAGCCTGCTATATGAGGAAGTGTCAGTGGCTAAACTTGTGTACACATGAGCTCTGGAGCTATCTAGTTGTACAATGGCTGAGAAGAAAACGGAACCAAATATCTGCAAAAGAAATACTATAAAGGGAAGAGAAGGGGGAGGAAAAGGGAGGAAATCTACACTAACGCTAGAGTGGATTCAGAAGAAGTCTTTATGAACATAAGTCTTTATGTTCAAGGCTGCTTTATTGTTGAGTGTTTCATTGAAAGATGCTAGTTTCTGAATTGTTTCAAACATCCTCTGTAACATCTTTAAGGATTAAATCACACAATAACTTATGCATACTGGGTTTGAGGTCACCTCTATCACTATTAACAAGGACACTCCTAAAAATGATCATAATGAATTTTCATCAGTACTAGAGATCATATTAACAAGTGTCTTTTCATACTTGTGAAGTAAATGATGATATATTTGAATACTGATAAGGGGCTGATTCACTCTGCATCTGTACTTGGGGCTTTCAGTTCACATGATGAAATGGAGAAAACAATGACTGGAATGTGGAATCTGGTTGCACGGATTTCACTTAAAGCATCCAACATGCAGGCACTTGCCACCATGTGAGTGTGCGGGGCGTGCGTCTATAATCCCAGAAGAGGCTGGCAGCGACTGGCTCAGAAATCGGATGTTTTCTCATTCGATCGTTTCCCGGACACACCTCTCTCTCCCCCACTATAACAGTCATCCTCCGGTAGGTCTGTCCTCTTCCTATTATGCACTTTACTGTTCCCAGTAAGTACCTCGCGGGATAAAAAGAAATTCAGAATTAGGGCTAAATTTGAGCTGTTCACCTTTTTTTACCTTCCTCTGGTGTGACACGCAGACATGCAGCTTCAGGGCTGGATGGTTAAGGAGGTATGTCATGTTAGTCTATGGGAGTTTAGTGCTGACTGAGAATTGAAAGTCTAGGAGTGGAAATGAAAGAATAAACATATACAAACCATAAACTGTAGAGCTTCAACAGTTCCCATCAACTGAGAATTAAGAGTGAAGTTCCACATTTTTTAAACAAAAGCCACTTCCAATTCGATTCATAAAAATGTCAGGAGAAATGTCATGGAGGAAATACTTTGCACCTTTTCAGACTTCAGTTTTAGGAGTTTTTAGTTTTTATTCTCTGTAACCTACATACACAAGTCCTCTGCTGCAGATCTGTAGGCCCCGCCCACGAGGTACAACCCATCCATTTGTGATTTTTTTTCTCATTCACCAGACGGCACGCAGACAGGACGCAATCCTACAACCACAACTGTTTGGATTGGAACATAATCAGACAATATTTTGTAACTCCACCGGGAAGCAGGATTTGGTATCAGCTTAATTCATTTATTCGTTTTACTTTTTCTAAATGGTGCCTTACTACGAGCGTAACAGAAGAGTTTTGACAAATTTAAGACGCAGCCAGAAAAGAGGTTCCTCCAAAGCCAGTAAGCTTTACCCTGGAAATCGGACTCGGGCAGTCGTTGTATGAGAAGAAACAATTCAGATAAGGGAAGCAAGGACAAGGAGACAAGGACAGCTAATGTTTAAAAAATAGATCATATTTAAAGTCAAGGACAAACTCAAGACATTCAAGAATCAAGAGCAGAAGATACAGCCTGCTACAAGCTGCTCTTCTCTTTCAAGTGAGACACCTGACCTACTAAATAACTGGAACGATGCACACACAGCAAAAGCAGAGGAAGTGGCTGCACTGAACACAAAAGCTTCAGTGTTCCAATCACCAAATCAAAGATTTTTTCATCATGTTTTATTCAGCTGCAAAATTCCGAAATTCAAACAACCTGTGCCGGAAGAGCAACTTTGTCCCAGGATAGAATGAAGAGAGCGGCACAACGGGACATCTGCCCTGTCTGATATACCCCGCTGCTCCTTCACTTTACATGCACCAGTGAAAACCATTCTCTTCCATCACCTCACTATGTGGATACCAGCTCTGCTCCTATGGATCCTTAACAGCAGCAGTTTGTGCTTAGGACAAGACTATACGAACTATTACCCCGCTGGAGACATGGGCTCTAAGGTAAGACATCTTCACACCCTCTGATCTCATGCCCCGGGGCTTATTTGGCTTCATGGTTAATAGTTGTGGTCACTTAGCAATATAGTATTTCTATATAAAGTAAGGGATTTATTTATCCACTAAAATCATTACATCTACAAATCAAAAGCTTTTCATGCATTCTGCATTACCATCAAAAACAGTAGTGTCCAAATCTTGTCTCTGTGATGTACAACAATGAATTAGCTTCAACAAGCATGCTTTCATACGTAGATGACAGAAGAGAGAAGATTATAGTGTCAAAATGACTGAGACACAAGTAGATGACGTAAAGCCTGGGATTTCCTGTAGCTATGTGGACATATGACTACCATACATTTCAAGGACACTGTATTATAAAACTCACCACTGTAATTATGTAATAACATGTTTTGTGTTTTGTTGATTTTTTTGTTGATCCTGGATTTCCAGACATCTACTTGACTGTATCTACAGTTTACATTCATCCCAGGGAACTAACAAGTGTTCAGTTTCTAACTCTGTCATAACAGCCTGAAGGTTTTGTGCTTTAAACCTCCCAGATCAGTCATGGGCTTCCACCCCTGTTTGAATTGTCATTAGTTTACTCCCTCTTTGTATTTCATCAGTCATTTCCTGTGAAAGTGTTTGCACAGTACAGATAGCTGATGTGACATAGCTTGACTGTGTGGACGTGCGTGTGTAAAAAAGCCAGTAAAATGTAATTGACACACCCCAATGTTCTGTCCATCATGACTTCATCGGCCCACAGCAATGACCTCATGGACGATGGCTGCTGAAATAAAAGGAGATACCATATTGTCAGGACTTGTGAGCATTTCTAATACAGAATAATGTACAATATATTATTATATTATATATGGGTCCTATAAACAAGTGTCAGTCTACTCCTCAGCAAGTACCTTCATATACTATATAACTTATGTATGTTAAGTATGTGTGCTAAATGTGGGGAATAAGTGAAATAATGAATTCATATTTGTTATTTTTAAGTCATTCAACATGACTTACCTTAACAAATTGCTAACAAGCTAAGTCTCAGGTACAGTACAGGTATAATTAAACAGTTTAGTCCTTTTTTTACAGCCTTAAATATGACGTAAATGTTATACTAAATGAAATACAACTAACGGTACAACTATCGGGTGCAATAAACGGCTACTATAGCTAACGTTAATAATGCTAATGAATCCAAAGGTGCCTCTGCCGAGCTACATTCATTTAACGTGAACCAAATTGTTGTGTTCACTGTGTATGCATAAAAAGACATTCATTGGACAATACCATATAGGCCTACGTAATGAATAATAATTAATGTATAGTAGCATTAACCTTGTTATATTGAATTTCTGCTTATTTGATATTTTTCTCCATTTGTAGAGTCCTGTTTTGTCAGATGAAGAGCCCAACTTTAACACAGTGACCAGTGTAGATGAACTGCTCCAGCTCCTGTTCCCTGAATACACTTTACTCCAGCACTGTCTGAGGAAGAGATCGTGGCATGCCTCCTCTTCCTCTTTCTCCATATCTTCTGCCATTCCTCCAGCCCACTCTGGTGAAGAGGATCTGTGGGGTCCGCGTAGGAAAGAAGCTCTATACAAAGTAGATAAAACATTAGAAGGTAAAATGCTTTCTGTTTAATTCATTGACATGCAGGAAAAATATGTATTGATATAACATTTATATTTTAGTAATCCTAGAGGAAATCCAGAAGACTTCATGTCAACCCAGAGAAGTCTGTGTTGAAGTTTCCAAAGAATACCCAGACTCCACCAGTCAGTTCTACCTCCCTCGATGTGTGGCTCTGCATCGCTGTGGTGGCTGCTGCACCAATGAAGCATTTTACTGCACAAATACAAGTCACACGCTTGTCAATAAAACAGTACGTCATCGTCACTTGATGTACAAATGTAAAATCAACTAACTACTTACTAATGCTTTCATTAGGGAGCAACAAGCACATCTCTTGCAACCAAATCACTAGTTTAGTCATGCACATAAATCTTGGACTTAGTTGCAAGAACAAAACCAATGCAAACAAAGAGAGTGGTTCATAAAAACACCCACAGAACTCTTAACTTTTATGTATTCTATTATCTTTGTAGCTGATGGAGCTAACGCCACCACGCATGGAAAGGACTGTTGTCATGGTATCCTTTGTCAACCACACTTCCTGTGAATGTTTATCTAAGAGACCACTGCACAGCATCATAAGAAGGGCTGCAACAGATCACCTGTAGGTAACATGTGTGTTCGCAAAAGTATGAAACCTTTACTCTAACATAACTGCTTAAATACATAAATGTGTTGCGTGTGTGTTTTCAGGTGTTCCCCGCCTGACGTTCCCTGTCCTGCAGGTGCATTATGGGACCCAGTCAGCTGTATGTGTGTATCTACAGATACGATCAACTACTCCCAAAGAGAGACAGGTAGGAAGACACTAGCTGTACACTCTTTAGCGTCCAGGAATTGTCACCAATGCCATAGTCTCTGTGATATGAACATGTGCATTATTTTTACCAATGGGATACAGTACATTACTAGAACACTCTCTGTACCTTTGAGTAACTATGGGTGTTTGCATGTCTTTCAGAGGCTTTGGACTCAAGCTTGTTGGCTCTTTGTGGGCCTAACAGAGTTTTAGAAGAGTCCACCTGTGAGTGTGTGTGTCGAAATGGACTCACTGAAGCTAGCTGTGATCCAGGCTGGAAACTGGACCATGACAGCTGTAAGAATACATTTAACTAATCAAGAAATATGTTACCCATAAGTAACAATACTGTCCTTTGTACAGGTGAATGTCAGTGTGAAGGTCAGGCAGAGGGGAAGTGGTGCCCCCCCAGACAAAGGTGGGACGAGGAGTTGTGTGGCTGTGTTTGTGACACAACCTGTCCCGGGAACCAGCCTCTTAATCCTGATACATGCTTGTGTCAGTGCAGAGAGAGCCCCCAGTCCTGTCTACGGCAAGGCAAGAGGTTCAATCCTAACACCTGCAGGTAGGTGCAATGTCTAATATCAAAGATTTAAGTGCATTATTGTTGTAAAGAATGCAATAAGATTTGTGATTTGAGAGAACCAGAGTTTAAAGTATGCCTATATATTTCTTCTTTGTAAACCTAAAATTACATTCACTGTAGTGTGCCTGACCCTGGCATGACAGAATTTCAGAAATGGTTGGCATCACCACAACAACTACTTATCCTGGCACATATGCAATAAACAGAAGTTAAAATGAGAAGCCGTTAGATCAAGTACTCTCAATGGACATGGCAGGCATTCCACAGTCAAAAAATAACTGACTTTTTCCGTTTGCTTTCGTCTCCTCTGCCTTTTATGGAGATTTGGCCTTCTTAATGTATACCCATGTAGTGTGCACATTTCATGCGTGTTGCGGTTCCCACAGACAGCTCCTCCCCTGACCCCAGAGGCCTGCAGACTGAGTGAACTTGGTGACAGTGAGCAGCAATAAGACAGACAGAGGAGAGACTGATGGAGTGAAAGGCACTAAAAATGCTGACATGCAAACTCAGATTCAACTCAAAATGCCTATAAAAATGTGGGAGAGTTCGTAGAAATCCGAAGAAGTGACCCTAAATACTTGGATAAATTAAACATTTTTACTGAAATTAGAGAAAACACAGTCTTGGGGAACATCGATTGAACGAGTGTCTAAATCAATCCTACTCATAAATGTACTGTGTCTGCTGTGCAGTACATAGTGTACTAAACACTTGGCTTCTGTTGTGGTTTTAGGGCCATAGGATGAGGGCTGTATCAGATTGTTTATCTAATCCAGCCCTCATCCTATGGCCAGTATTGTCATTGCATCAAAATTCCAGAAACAAAATTCCAAGAACACTATGGAACACCAAGGATACAACACATTTCCAGGAATCTTCAAAAGCAGATGAAGATAGTCAATGTCTGTTTAATGTATCCAAGTGCAAAGCCCAAAATAATTATTGTTATGCAAAATACGCAAATTTTAATCATATCAAAACCCTAGATGTTGGCAAGATCCAAATACACCATACAGCAGATTGTTCTATACAATATTTTGGTACTCACAATCTCAATTTTACACTGTAGGCCTGGATTGACTTTAATCCACTTTTTTTGATCTTGCAGTTGTTACAGATTGCCGTGCAGGAAGCCTAGACGTGATTGTCAGTCTGGATTTTACTACAGCCATCACGTCTGCCAATGCATCCCGGACTACATAAGACCGAAGTGGAAGTAACCAGTGGATGCAGCTACAGAATTTCCCGTAAAGTTATAAGGAAATGTTGGGAAAGTTATCTAACTTTCTGCTGTGAGACTTTGGCCTTCTTCCCAGTGTAAATACCACAGTGGTGACTTGGAAGCACACGTCGTTTTTACCTGGAGGGGTGTAAAAAAAAACCATGACTGAGGGGGCGGATCTCCACCAATCAGACGCCGTTTCACTGCTGCTGCGTGTTTGAGCAGGATGCTAAAGCCCCATGGCAGCGCAAAACGGAAAGTGGAATAAGATAATCACAGACAACACTCTTTGTATTTTCTACCACACTGTATTTAATTAGGTGATATGTGTGAAGGATGTATTGGGAAGATGTCAGTGCATGTCATATATTCCGACTCCTTTTCTGAAAGACATTGAGGTCATTTACTTGTAAAGCAAATGATTTATATCAGTGACATAATGCATAGAATCCCCATTGATGCTGCTCGCTGATGATTTTAATCATTCATTCTTTTGCTTATTCCTATTCATAGTCATGGGTGACTTGAAGCCTATCCCAGCAACTATGGGCTTTAGGGCTGACACTCAGACAGACAGACAACCATTCTTTCTGACATGTATTCACTATTTTCTTTTCGGACGGTTTGGAGGAAGCCAGGGAGAAACCATGGTGACACAGGGAGGACATGAAGACTCCTGAGGATTGATCTCACGTCACAACATATTACATCTATATTACACACCTTGTGTTGTTCAATAGGCTAATTTATCTTTTAGAAAATGTAAATATGAAATTGAATTCATATTTAAGACTGATCAATTCAGTGCTTATAAAATAATGTATTTAATGCACTCACAGTGATTGTAGCAACTTACAATATAAAGATTTTCTGATCTTGTTTCTGCCATTCCTAAATTTGTAATTTGTTGTACCTAATTGTGTTTATTATTAAATGCAGGGATTTAAAAGGTATATTAAAAATATATAAGCTGATTGCTCAAACACAGTAGTTCTAAAACTGTGGTCCAGATATCACTGAAGGTACTGTAGATACTCATTGGCATTTTCATTCTGCTCTGGCTAAGGGCTTGAATTTGAGTGGTTTAGTTTTGGTTTAGACCTGGTTTAGTCTTGGATTAAGACTAATTTAGACATGGTTCTCAGTTCAGTCCTGGTTTAGACTTGATTTGAACCTGGATGGGTCATGATTATGATCTTATTTAGTGATACAACAGAGTGGTAAAGTGCCCATACCGCATACACACCTGTGACTGACTCTTCCCATGGTCTCCAGTTTCATGACCCCCTCCTCCACTGTCTCTGTCTGCGTCTGCCACAACGAAACAATATTGTTGTAAGGAGGAAAACCAGAGCTTATCTTTCGGTCTGCAAATTATTCGGCAAGGCATATATTACCAGACATTATGAAGACCAACTACATGCATCAAAATAAAGCAAATTCTGAATTATAATACTTGCCGATTCCTCCACAGTAAAATTAGGTTTAGACGTGCTTTGCCTGCAGCTACTGGGCATAAATTCCAAGGTCTTTTGAGTGCACCTGGAGTTTTAGCTGCACAAAATGATCATATTATTAAAACAATCAATATACATGTTGAGACTGAGTTTGAGGCCAATTAAGCTAAACATCCATTTGCTTTGCTGGATGGTGGAGATTATGAAAGCAAGAAAAACTGAAAACGTTTGAAAGATGTTTTATTTTTTCTTTCAAGAACAAAATATAAACCCAGCGCTGACACCCTTTTATAGTGTACGCTATGGAAACTCTTCAAATATTTACAAAAGATAGAAAATAAAAGATAAATAAATACAACCTACCGCCTCATATGATGGCCTTCCCCCCAAAATATGACAGCTTAAGACTGCCATTTCAGTAAATCACAAAGTCTTTATGGTCTTGGACAGGTCAATCAAGATGGTTCACAAAAACTGGCTGCTGCCGAATATGGAATATAAATGATGATGCAAAATTGAGCACATTTGAATTTGTTGGTTATTGCTAAAGACAACAGCAGATAAAGTTAAATGGACGATGTTACATGCATATGGCAATAAATATTATAAAGCAAGAATATAAATGTAAATCTTTGTTAAAATAATCCTGCGACAGATATGTGATTAGTGATCAAAATTGACACACGCTGCCCTCTACTGGTCAATATGACAAAAAGGGGAAAGTAGATCAGACCTACTACTTTGACCCAGAGAGCTGCGAGAAATACCATTAGTATTCAATAAAACATTTACATAAAACCTCCATAAAAGAAGATGCAACAATCTTAGAGCCATATGAAGTTCAGACTCTTAGCCTAAACAATGTGTGACCTTTCCAAATAAAGTCTGCATGCGAGACATACAGTAAAAGCCCAATGACATGTAACGTAAGCAGGAACAGATGAACAGTGCAAAAGGCAAAAATAAGAACAATAATTTTTATGGCTTGCAGACGCAAAAAATATAAATCCTAGTGACAGCAGGGGGAGTCTTCTGTTGTGTCAGTCTATAGTTTCACAGCTTTAATCCAGTTTTAAAGCCACTTAGACTTCACCTTCAATCCAGGTGAGGCTGCTGGGCACACATACAGGTCCAGAGCAGGCACTTTAGTCCGACTGGAGTTCAGTAGTCTGTCACAGATCGGCTCAATATCTTTACAGTAGTATAAAGATAGACTAGGCCTTACGCTATAGGCACATGCAGCAGCAGAAATCAAGCTCTTCGGTCTCTTCTGCCTTTTACAAAAAATAAATAAATCACACATCTCCAGGGCTACAGCAAGTCTCAGTAGAATCCAGAAGACATTCAACTGGTGCCTTGAGAAAAATACAAAACAAATTAGAAAAATATTTGATGAAAAAACATTTTCACCAAGATTTCTAATCATTGGATAACCCTAATAATGTCAATACTATTTCCCAGACTTTTTTGGGACTGGCTATTTTTAGTTAAACCCCCTCATTAAATACAGTAGAAACAGAGTAATATAATAGAGAAATAAAATTTTACCTTTAAGCAGTTCTATTGTATCTACCTCATTAACTACAATGTAATGTTACTTTTTAATGTCTATGATAATTTACCAAACAAAAACAACCCTATATTATTTTTCAGCTGTTTTTAGACTATGGGGGGGAACCATAGTCTCTTCTATTAATGTTCAGTTCAATTCAGCTTAATCCAAATGTAATCAGGTGTAAACAGGTCTACATTTTATATATGTTGAATACATTTTGCTATTGCTAATTTTGTGATAACTATAAATTTGTGAATGTCACTCACCCTCCTCATCTGACTCGAATCCAAACATGTTGGAACACTTGTGCTGGAGATGATGCTGCAGATCCTCCTCGATGATGAACGTGGCGAAACATTTGGCACATCGTTGTTTTTGTTGAGGGACCTTTGGGGTTTTCTGGGACGACTCGAAGAACGTGGACATGTCTTTTCTGCGTTTGGGCATGGTGGTGAACTTCTCCTCCAGATAAGCGGTTGCCGGAAGACGCATGTACGGCCTTTTTTTGTATTCAGTCAGAGCTTTTTCAAACGCGACCAGCGGGCTTTCTTCATCCTCGGATACCCGGTTATATACGCTCTGCTTGGTTTTTAAGCAGCTTTCATCATTATCTGTCTCCGTTTGGTGGCTTTCTTTCACTTCACTAGAGCAAGCAGATGACACAACCGGAGCGGCCATTTTTATATTTCCAAACACGTATTCAAATTGAGAACCTGAACACACCAGATTTTTGGTTGCAGTCTCAATGTTTGGGTCTTTTGAATTTGACTCCCCCATTTTGGATTCAGATAGTTCCTTGGTTCTTTTAATAACCCTTTTTTCATCACATTTCTTCCCAGATTTCTCTTCAGTGTTGGCTTGACTAATAACTTTGCTGGGCTTGTTAGACTCTTTTCCTGTATGGGTCTTCCTTTTAATGACCAAACCTTTGCCTTTTGAAGTTGCATTCACATTATTAGACATTCTAACTCTGCCTTGCATATTTGACTTGCAACCCTTTTCTTTCATCATATGAGTTTTTCGTTTGATAGCTAGCTTTGTTTCTTTAACTGCTGCCAACTCATCTTTTGAAGTTTCATTCACATCGCTGACATCTGACATGACAACAGGGGCAGAGATATTGCTTGTGTCTTCTGTTGAATTTGTGGTTTCAGTCTCTTGCTTTCCCACAATGGCTGAACATGTAATAACAGCCTTATCCTCATTTTGCATTTCAGATTTAGACATGTCGGATGAAGAATTCCCCACTGGTTCATTCTGTCCTCTCTTTATAGTCCTTTTCTCCATAAATGTTTTCAGTTTAGCTAAGGTTTTAAATACAGACAATTTCTTATCATTTTCTTTACCTGCTGCCAGCCCTGCCTTCCCTGAAGCTCCATCCACATGCGTAGACATATTAACAAGTGGAGAATCATTTGTATCATTTAATATGGAGACAGTATTTTCTGGTTCTTTGTGCCCAACAGTTTCAACTCTAGATGTGATGGCCACTGAACCACTTGTATCCCTTGCTGAAGATGCTACAGTTTGTATCTTTGAGTTATCATCTGCAGATCTTTCCTCAATTGGTGCTTCAATGTTTCCCACATTACTGTTTGCTGCAGGCTCTTCAGTCACCATCTTTGACATCCCATCTGCAGAATTGCCTTCTGGTTCAGCTGTATACTCAGGGATTTGGACTTGAGTTGCAACAGCAGGTGGGCAGCTATCATAAGTGTGATCGGTGTTCTCCACATCGACATTTGGAGAGGAATCTACGGCGGCCATTTTTGAGTCCTCTTCTACAGCAGGCGTTTCTGGTGTTGCTGTCGGTATGGCCGGTGGACTTTGGGGGACAACTGAAGAATCCATGTGGTCCATCTTTGAGTTGTCTAGTTCAGAATTATCTTTCACTGATGCTGCTACATGTTCACACGCTTCCGTCTCAGATGCATTGCTAACTACAGGACCATTGCTGTTGGTTGTTGAGTCTATAATGTTTGTTTTTTGGTTCACTTCCACAAATGGTGCTTCTACTTGTTCGACTTCATAATCCACATGTGCCTTGACAGTTTCACAATTATCACTAGAATTCAGAGACATTTCCATCAATGCATTTTCTTCTTGAACATTTTGAACTTCAGCTTTTGATTCAACAGTTGAGAATTCAGATGATTTACTCCAATCATTTTGAAAAGCAACTATCTCTGCCAGCATCTCTCCAGTATTGGAACTTTCCTCTGATACATCAGAAACAATGGCCGCTGAAATACCATCAGTGGTTTCAATATTTGCATTCGCCTCAATGACAGGACTGTCCACAACTGGTGCTGCTATTTCCTCAACCTTTTTGGGAGATTTTGTTTTATCTGGGTTAGGAGTCAAATTCTTACTTGTGACTTTGGCATCTGCAACCCGTTCATTCTTCTGGTGTGGCATTCCTCTTGTTTTGGCTTTGTCCAAATTAATCTGAGCCCTTCCTTTATGTCTTTTTGCGTCCTGGTTCGATACTTGTTTTGGATTTTCTGGCAGAACATTTTTACCAGCAGACGTCCTTCTTAGCCTTGGAAGACCTTTTCTAGTTTGAGTTTTTGCGATCAACTTCTGTTTGAGAGTTCTTCGCTGCATCATGTTGGCCTTGATTACATGCCTTTTTCGTAATTTTCGCAATAGTCTTGTAGCAGCAGGCTGTGCAGACAAGTTCTTTTTAGAACTATTGAAATCTTTAGTTTTATTTGAAGCGTTAACATCCTTTTCATTCGCTAGAGGAGTCTGTCTTTGTGTGTTTGAGGCTGTGTCATGTTCTTGCTTTATAACATGTGAACTTTTGTGCACAGTTATGGCTCCTTTGGAATAGTGGTCTTTTTCATGTAGGATGAGCGCCCATAGGCAGATAAAGAGTTTGGGGCATTCAGGTAGGCAGCACACCGCCTGCAGTGGGCTGTGCTTCCTGGCGTGCCGTCTCATCTCCTTTATAGAATTGAACCTGGCTGTGCACCCCTTGTGAAGACAGGGATGGCGTGGGACAGCCCTATGTCTTTCTATGTGATGCAGGAAGTGTTCAAAGCTATACAGCACTCTCTTGCAGATGCTACACATGTTGTTGGCAGTGCGGAAAGACAGCTCCAATGGTCTCAAATCGGATGTATGCTCTTCCATGGCATGACACAAAAACGCTATACGGTTTTTTTGGCTAAACCAAGAGCACCCGTCTACAGGGCAACACAGTTTGTCTTCAGAGGTCACATTTTTGTCTGTAACGCTTGGTCCGATTGTCGAAGTTATTTCTTTCTGCGTTTCTTGTTCCTTCACAACCACCACAGGCTTCTCAGTTTCTTTTTTAGCTGGTGTGACAGTAGGAGTAGGCTCATTGATTTTTTCATTAGTTCTTTGTCGTAGCTTGGTTTTTGTAATTAAACTCTCCTTTATTCCATCAGTCTTCTCTCTCTTACCAATATGACCATTCACTTTTTGCACATAACATTTACTCCTTAAATGCTTCACATTGCTTTGTTCGCTTGGTGTTATTCCATCCCTTTTTTTGTCACTGGATCGTAATTTTCTTGATTCCGTTTGTCGTAACCTTGAGTGTGATTTCTTCGGTCTCCCTGGACATCTCTTTTCATTCGAGATAGTTTTGGTTTTGACAGGAGTTTTTGGCTTATCTTTGGTCTTGGATTTTTCCTGTATTTTGTTGCCATTTTGCTGTTTCTTTAGCTTCTCCAGGTGGTTGGAGATGTGAATCATAGCTTTAAGGTCATTCTTGAATGCCAAACCACAAAACATGCACTGGTCTTTGCGGTAGTGAAACATGGCGTGCACAACGACTCGACTTCCCTTAATATCTCGATGACAGAGGACGCAGCAGAATTCCAGTTTGGACTCCTCGCATTCTGGAAGTGGCTCGGTCTCATCAAATCCATCATCTTCCCAAGATGTAACTGGCAAAGGCTGTATTTTTTGAGCTGCATTATCTTCAGTGTTCCATTCTATAGGGTCACCATTGTCTTTTTGATTGTCCACATTTGGGGTGACATCAGTTTTTATCTCACTCTCTAAAACAGGTGTGCCGTCCATATTGTCCATTACAGTGTGCACATTAGTAGTTTTCCCCTCTGGTACACCATCTTTAACCCTAGCTTTGTCATTTGAAACTTTACTATTCTCATCCTCTGGTGAAGATGATTTTTGGTCTTGGTTAGGAGTTCCATTTACTATGTTAGTGACTACAGAATCCTGAGACTTTAATGACTCAATAGCCTCACTGGAAATCAGAAGAGTTGTATCACCAATTTCAGCTTTCTTCTTCTCTGTTGATTTCTTTGAGACAGTTTTCAAAATATGTTCTGCATTTGGAGTTTTTTCTAATCTTGGGGAGTGCCTGTGTTTCCGAGAGGCGACCGTGACTTTCATCTCCACTGTGGGCTCAGCCATAACTTTGGCTACAGAATCAGATTGTATCATTGTTGCTTCCTGGTTTTTCTCTCCATCTCTTGTTACCACTGCTTTGTCTTTTATCTCCTGCCTTGAACTCCTGAGAGCTTTAGATGTCATTTTGTCAGTTTGAGAAGAAATTGTGACTTTCATCTCTACAGCAGGCTTGTCACAAATCGGCTCCTCTTTTGCGGCACTCATTTGTCCAGAAGAACGAGTTATAGTTGATGCTGAACCTTGTGAATTTGTCCACATCTTTTTACCTTTCGTTCGTCGGGTGTAACAGTGCAGCATTTGCATAAATGTGGCCGTATCTTGTGCTTTAAGAATGACTTCTTTTTGATGGGGCGGTTTCTCTGGTGGTACCGTAGAGGGGACTTTGACAGTGGGTTTATAAAACAACTTTTGGGGGAAGCCTCTATGTCTTTTGCATGGTTCGTCTGCAAATGTCCCCATCAATTCATTGTCCGGCAAAGAAAGCTCCAGAATAATTTGCGGCCCAGGAGGGGCAGCGTGTGAATCCAATGGCAATTCTTTCTGCAAATTTTTTGCATTATCTTCCAACTTTACTCTGGCGTTAACTTTGTCTTTTGTATTATTTTTGACTGCTCCATTCCTCCTTACAATAGTGGTATAGTAGAACCTTTGATGCTGCCGTCTCGCCTTTAGAGGAGCATTCATCTCCAAGGTTCCCGAGTCTTCTAGCAGCCATTTTGGTTTTCTAATTGTTCTTTTGTGTGGGATTTTTTCAGAAAGCCTTGTAGTCCGTTTGTTTTCCCGGTATTCCATAGCTCTGTTGCTGTGTATTCGGTCCAGCTGCCAAAACGATGAACGTCGCAGTGGTTCTGGTGGCACTTTCTTCCATTGTCTAGATCCTTGGTTTCTCTTCTTTTTTAAAGGCAGGCGATTATTAATTTGAGGACTTACCACTTTAAGTCTTTTAGAAGCTTTACCCGTTTCCTCTCCATTTCCGCTGTGATTTTGCTGGACGACTTTATGCCGTTTCTTTGCCTTTTTCACCCCATTTTCTTTTGTGCATTTTGATCTGCTCGATGACGGATTGGCTGCTTTGAGGCAATGGCTAGGGACCCATTTTTCTTCCACAATTTCTTCCAGGGCAGCGCTCAAGACTATTTCATTCATTAGTTTCAAACAATTCGTTCGCAAGGCCATGAGGTTCCAAAACTCAGGGTCAAAACACATGTCCTTCTTCAAAACCTAAAAAAAAGAGGATATGGAATTACAAAATAGAGAAATCCAAATCAGAAATGAATTTTAATTTTATAGTGCTCTACCTGCAGTGTTTCAAAGCGAACATTATTTCCGATGGGACAGCCGTCTATCTGGTATTCCTGATCCGGGTGCATGTAGAGAATGTACACCATCTTATAAGCCTCGACGGAGCGTTCCAGAAAGAAGACAAGGAGAGCACAAGCCCGGCAGATCTCCAGGTCATTGGGAAGAAGGCCAGCGATTGTTTTGTAAATAAGAGACTTTGTGACAACATCACCAGGAAGGCAGGACCGCAGAGCATTAGCACAAAGATCCACACAAAACTGGACCCCATCTTCATTTAACTAAAAAAACAACAATAATTTAAATTTCAATCAAGCAATAGGACATAAACATTTTTGGACTGGTATTACTTACCTCTTGTGTTATGACTCTGATAAATGGAAAAATAGTGTTGACATTGGTGGCAGACAACATTAACTGTTGACACTCCTTAAGTAGGGCTTCTTTAGGTGTTTTTAGTCGGCTGTGAAGTTTGCTCCAAATCAAAACCAGATCGCTACAAAAAAATATTTTGTTTATTCACTCTTTACATAATTTACACTCTTCCCTTTCAAACCAAAAAATACAACAAGAAGTAGAGATTAACATCCAAATAAAAAAATTGCTTACCACAAGAAATGCATGTCTCCTTTGCGCAGCTGCTGGGAGAGAAAGGCTCTGCCAAGGCCAAGCAGCAGCTCATCCTCTTCTTCACTCTCCAAACCACAGATGATGTGCACTGCTTCTTTTGCACTAAAGTCAGCCACCTGAGCAAACAGATAAAAAAATACATCACACACCACTACAATAATGAGTGGAGGAATACTAAATAATACAGAAGGGAGTTTTAGCCGTACATTATAGGAAGCCCTAAGATGTCAGGGTTCTTTATGGACTAACCTCCTTATGTAGGCGCTCATGCTGTGAAGTTTTGTAAAGCCCAGTGAGGTAGACCTGGAGGAAGAACAAGTGCTGCCCGACGGTGGGATGCTGAGCACAACTCTTAGCCAGGGCCAGAGCCTCAGGAAGTCGCTGACAGGACAGAAGGTAGCGTACCCTCAACTCATAGAAAACCGGTGGCTCAGAGCGAATACACTCCTCCACTAAAAGAAAATCAAGAAGAAGATGATCAAAAGTTAATGATGCTACAGTGTTGTGTGTATAAAGAAAAAATAAAACGTGTGGTAAACCTTCTGTCTGAGGTAAAGTAGATTCACTGAGAATAGCCTGTAAGGTCTGGCTGGCCCAAGGTCCTCCAGCACTAAGCAACTGCTCCACCTGCATCAAGTGAACATTCTGATGCTTGGTGAGGGCTGAACAGCATTCCTGAAAATAGCACACAACAAAGTAAAAAAATTATTATTAGTTGACATATTTAGAAGTCAGTATTAGCTTCTCACCTGGAATGTAATGGAGAATTGTTTTAAAGAATCCTGATCAAAATCTCTCTGGTCAAAGAATAACAGCAACTCAAAAACACTCCTGTAGAGAGAAAGCAAAGCTGTGTTTCAGTTTGCATACACCACAACACTGTGTTTATATGCATCACATACTCAAATAAATAACATGATTTTACAGGAAACACAATATCCATATATAAATGTTTATTGTGGTAATGTACTCACAAGGAGAGACTGCTAAGTGTACGGTGCACATGATCACAGTTTTCTGTGAAGATCGCTGCAGCTCGGGCGAAGTAGCACAGAGCTATCTCTAGGATCCTGAGCTGTGACAGTGGCACTTGCCAGTGTGAGGCGTATTCTTCCACCAGCTGCAGAGAGAGGACAAGACCCCACACATTATATGATAAAGCTAAGCAGACTGTAGTTGTTCAATAACTTACATTGTTGACACTCCTAACTTGCTGTAAAATCAGTAGCCCTATCTAAATTCAAGATTTTATACAGATTGGATTTCAGATTTTAAAAAATGTCAACAGGAGGCTGTATTCCAATAAAGGTACATGACATATCTCACTCAGATGACAGTTGTGAACACATCTAACACAAACACATTGCTAGAGAGTGTCACTGAAAAGCCCACTCCTTCAGCAGGTTGCTGGGTGACTATATGTATTACAGTGTATTACAGTGTAGCCTATATCAAACACAATAACGCTTTAATAAGAAACAATATAACAGTTATGCCACGAGTTACACTGTAATACATTCAGGTTGAGATATAGAGGTAACGTTTAGATAATGGTGTGAGCTTGCACATTACTCAAGTCCTGCAGTATCATGACATCCATGTGGATAAAGCCACTGATTAAAAGTAGCATTTGTTTAATTAACTTCCATAACCGACGTCCATCTACAAGAAAAGTAGTCTCTAACTGCATTTCAAACCAACGGTCTACGAGCTACAAAGACTGCGTGTTTATCGTGTGTAATGTAGGACTTGGTGATGAAGATAACTTTTAGACAAATAGCTGGCTAGCCGGACTTCAGTCAGGTACGATTAGCAGTGTTAGCTTGCTAGCTGTGTGCTAGACATATTTTGTCCACCAACCGTTTTTAGACTTGTACGTGCGTATAACCAGGTCAAAATGAGCCACCGGGGTACGACCGACAACAAGTAGACCCTGTTTGTGGTTTTATATGTTCTCTCTTAGTGCAGAGAACACTAGTTAGCTAGCCTGTAGCTAATGGTATCTGTGTTGTGAGTTCTGGGGGAGGGGAGTCGCTAACAAAATACGCTGTTATTTTACACAACCACAGTGTCATTAGTCTAAAATAAGATTTCTTACCTTGCAGAAGTCCGTACAGAAAGGTCCACAGTCGGCTTTCAAATCATTACACGTGAAACGGCCGAACAAAGTGTGTAAATGTTGTTCAAGCCCCTTCAAGTCGTACACACTGCCCTCCTCCGCCATACTGGCTGTCTAGCCCTGCTCGTAGCAGCCAGCGCACACCACATAGATCCACCTGATCGCCACAGCGCACTACATTTGCATTCACACTGCTGATTGGTTACTGACAGAGTTCAGTTCGCTGCTTTTCGACACCAGTACGTGCCCTACAGGAGGCCGTAGATGATCATCGCTAGTAACAAAGTAAAAGAAAGACTCCGGCGTGATCAGTAGTGCGCTACATGTGCCACAAACCACATGGCAAACACAAACAACGCGATAAATGACGCTCCATTAGACATTTCTTAACCACAACATTTTAAAATAAAAAGCAACCCAACTTTAAGACTATTTATTTTTATTCAATACATTCATTCAAGGAAAACAATACATTATTAAAACCACATCAAAGATTAAATAGTAAAAGAACAGTTCCAGCCACTTCCCTTGTCCTGTAATGAGAGGAAAGGTAGCCAATGACAGCCAAAGGTGATCTCTTGTGTATACAAAAGAAACGCAGAAAATAATAACAAGAAAATAATATGCTTATATTTACAGCAAAGATGCATGTATCTAACAAATGTAACAAAATATACATACTCTTTACTCTATAATGATTTATGGATACACAAGGCAACAGTGAACAATCTTTTCAGAGACCCTAATATTCTGGACACCTGAAGCAGATGAAATGAGAAACAATCAAAACTTTTCCACAGGATTTTGAATGGCATAAAAATAGCACTTTACTAGCTCTTGAGATGCAAGTCTATACTTATTGAACAGCATTCAGAATTTCAGCTCCATGACAAAAAAACCTTAGAATTTATTGCCTTTTTGAGTCTAAGCTACTTACAGTGTTTACAACAAAAAGTATCCATCAATCTACCAGTCACATCTCATCAGTGGATTCTGACATGGAGCGCTCTCTTCTTTCCCGATATGTGACAAAATTGAGTAGGTCAACGGCGGTCACCACACCAAAAACCATCTGCTTCAAGGTGGGGGAGCCGTCTGTCAGGTCTGATAGCAGAAACACAAAATTACATAAATATGTGAAAAATGGATCATTTGCTCTGTCTAGATAGAATAGATTATAAAGAAATGTAAGAACAGACAGGCCACACTTTAATTGTATAAGATACCACTTTAGGAGGCTTTGAAGTCATTGATTTAATTGTGAACTATAGAAAGTGAGATAATGTATACATTTTTGGGATAATAAAAACTGTATTTTTTAGAATAGTTAGTGGTATATAGCTTACATGCAGACATGCCAAGACTGTGTATTTGACAGTTTATTTACATGCTGTGAGCACAAAGGCAAACATGGCTGGTTGTTCCTTTGAGTTTCCTATTGGACACTGGCCTATAATGATCCAACAGGTTAAACAGGGTAATTAGTCTGCCCTGAGAGAGGCCATGAGCCCATATAGAAAGATATCCATTGATTATCTAGTACCTTTACCATAATCATCCACTAGGAGGTGATATAAGTCTATATTTCTGTTTTAAAGAGTGTCAGAGCTTGATGTCAGCTAACTTACACTGGATCTGTTCATGCACAACAAGGGCAAAGTGGTCAGTCTCCAGAATGCGAGATACTTTCCCCAAATTGTCCGTCAGACGAACCTGTGAATGGTGATTCAAAATGTTCAGAATAGTTCAGTTAAAGAAGTACATTTAGAAAAATTGTTCGGTACCGGATTAGTGTCTTACCTGTTTGAACTGCTTGTAGAGAACTTTGCTGACAGGATCTGAGAGCTTGATTTTTCCTGCAAGGATAGAGGCCAACATGTTCCCCAAAGTCACCATGCCTAGGATCAAGCTGCAGACAGAGAATACATTAGTTTAAGTAGATATATGAAGTCACAAGGATCCCTCTCTCACAAGATCACTAACCCAGCTTCATCTACAACAGGTGCTTGGTCGAATCCCTTCTCTTTGAGGATTTTAATAGTCTTCTGGCAGCTGACACTTGGCAACACAGTGAGCGGGGCCGACAAGTTCAGCCCCTGCAGCTTCAAGTTCCACCACCTATAAGACACAGAAAACAAACGTTCCAATTTCAGACATAAAAACAATATAGTTTATATTATGCACGCAGTGATGAGGATTAATCAATTAATCCCGTTGACCTGTACATAGATCTTAGACTTGCAATGGTAAAAGATAACCTTGGCTGGAACATATTTAAACGTCTTGCTGACTCATAAATAACAAAGGTCTCATACGTACCAAGGTTTTTTCACAATCAAATCCTCTTCACTGAGAAAGCCCTTCTGCACCATCCATTTGTCACTCAGAAACTTAGACCTTAAGCAAAAACCTGAATTATTTCTCAAAATATTTTCAGTCCCCTTAGGCTCTGGTTCGATCAATGTGACTTAAAATGTGTTCTGCCAGGTTTTAGAGCAGTTTATCTTACATGTAGTTTCTAATAGAATCTGGCAAGATCACAACACAGCGCTGGCCTTCTTTCAGTTCTTTGGCAACATTCACTGCAGCAGCCATAGCAGTTCCAGAGCTGCCACCTGTTAAAGTAATACTTGATTAGACTTACGTTACAGAACAGAGATTTTATTACAACGTACTTACCGCAAAGCAATCCTTCTTCCCTAATCAGCATACGAGACATGTTAAAGGACTCCTCATCAATAGACTTGTACCACATATCAATGACCTGCAGAAAAACATGCACATTTTGCTAGGTCACGGCTGACAAAAGACATATATTGTTACATTCATTCCCTTTAGGCACTTTACAAGAAGCCAGATTACATTATTTTAATATAAAAAAAAAAAATGCAAACTGAACACAAAAAAAATGTAGAATGAACTCACTGATCTGTCAAGCACGGTGGGGATAAAGTCATAGCCAATGCCCTCCACCTCGTACTGGGTCTTGTCGGTTTTGTTAAGCTCCTCAGGCTCGGCCAGAATTGAGCCTTCTGGGTCAACTCCAACAATCTGTTAAGAAGAAAATAAACCGTTCTTTATCAAACTGTGACTTAACAGAAGACTGGTAATCCACTACTGTTGACTAATTGCCCTGTAGGTTCTCAAGTGTGCATAGTGACAACATACTTTGATGTTGGGGCAGGCTTCCTTCAGTTTGCGTGCAATGCCTGTAATGGTCCCTCCTGTTCCTGCCCCGGCCACCAGCATGTCAACCTTACCTGTTACATTCAAAAGACCCTGAATGAGTACATGCTTTTATTTTAAAATTAGCATATTTGTTGATAAGAGTGTCATACCATCACACTGGGCCAGGATCTCCTCAGCGGTGGTGTCGTAGTGCGCCAGAGGGTTACTGGGGTTACGGTACTGGTCGAGGATGTGCGAGTTTGGGATCTCATTCTTGAGGCGCCAGGCCACACCCACATGAGACTCGGGAGAATCAAAACGGGCACTGGTGGGTGTGCGGACAATCTCAGCACCGAGAGCTCTCAACACATCCACCTGCCAAGACAACATTCAGTTTTAACTATCAAACGTGTTTGAAGCAACCATCAGCAACATTGGTTCCTCACCTTCTCCATGCTCATTTTTTCAGGCATGACGATGATGCAGCGGTAGCCTTTCACAGCGGCGGCCAGAGCCAAACCAATACCTTGAACAGAAAGGGAAATCTTGCCATACACTTATGCTCATTTCATGTGTAAATTGCAACCAGTTAGTCATAAGGCAAGCATGTAGTTGGCAGTGGGAGGAAGCTGAAATATACAAACACAACCTACAATAATGGCTACAGTAGCTAACCACCACCAGAGTGTGACTGTGGAGTGAAGAAATGACGCAATAATCTATAAAGCATCTTGGAGTGTCTATAAAAGCACTACTGATGCATTATTATCATTATTATTATTATTATAACACTGGCATGCAGACTCCACCCAGATCATTTAATACCTGTATTTCCAGATGTTGGCTCAATAATGGTGTCTCCAGGCTTGAGGATCCCAGCTCTTTCCGCATCTTCCACCATGCGCAGGCTGATTCTGTCCTTCACACTGCCCCCCGCATTGAAGAACTCACACTTAGCCACTGTAAATGAAAAAAGCTGCACATGTAGATTACAGGAGCAGACATGCTGAGGTTTTAGTTATGTTGGGGACTCACAGATTTCGCATTTTAGCCCAAAGGCTTTGGGGATCTTGTTGATGCGTACTAAGGGAGTGTCCCCAATGCGATGCAGAATGTTTGGGAGAATGGCTGGATTAGGTGCCCTGACAAAAGAAAGTCACAGAAGTTTGGTTAACTACTGCTAGTGTTTACAGAGGTTAGTGTTTACAATATGGTAGAACAGGTAGAACAAGTAAATTATGTTCCTCAATCTATACAATCGGGTTTAGCTCACTTTGGGACATGGCTGTGAGGGGAGTCAGCTTTCGAGGCCTCCAGGCTCCATGTGCAGCGGCTGGGGAGGTCAGGACGGATCCAGTTCCTCTCCACAGCCACGTCCTTTGTGTTGATTTGGTCCACAGGTTCCGGAGAAGATTTCTCAACTCCATTGACCGGGAAAGTTTTGGTTTCTCCATTGGTATGGTTCAGCATCTTGGCAGCGTGTGGGCAGCCCGAGCCATTAACCATGGGCTCTTTGGGAACTGATGGCATGGTTTCACCTAAAAGAGAGAGATGAATAAAAAACTAATGGCTCTTGCTCTCGGTCTGTCAGTGCTGTGTCATGCTGTGTCACAGCTCAGTCTACTGACGTTACAGCCTTGGTAGATAAAAGGTGCGTGTTTGCGTTCATTTTAATGAGTCATTGTGAGAAATCCAATCCGCCAAGCTCTACGTCAGAAAGCAGAAGTAAAAAAAAATGCACTTGGGCTTTGGGGTAACATTGCATCATTCAGTAAAAAATCATTCTTTAGGGTGAATGTATTTGCTCAACCCGAGTAATTAGTTCAAATGGACCAGATGAAGCTTCACAAATGCAAAGTACATAAAGAGGCCCCTGCTTTAGCAAACCATGTTCACAATAAATCTATTATCTAATATGTGTGTGAAGAAGAATCAATACAGCTGCGGAATAATCACAGAATCAACAACTCAATGTTTTAGATTAAATACTTTCACCTCCTGCACTCTAGAGCCCTGACAGACTTGCTAATTCAGGTTGACACTTGTCGGGTCATAAACAAGGGAAGGAGCATGTGAAGCTTGGTGGGCAACATGATCCATGTGGCACACAGCCCATGCAGCAGGGCAGAAAAGACTTAAGGCACAGACACTTTCTCGCAATAATCAAGAAGGAATCAAAAGATTTGCTGCAAAAGTCACCTGATTTTATTCAATGTCTGCATCAGACCCTTGTAATAGGCCAATTCTAACCTGATTACTCTAGTATAGCTGCTTAAGTGGTGAGCTTTTAATCTGCAGTGGTATGCTCAAAGCCCCTTTAATACTAACATGGGACTTCTCCACCAGGAGCTTGAGCAGACACAAATGTGGGAAGCATCTGGACAACAGAGGAAGAACACACTATAGAGAATAACCACTCAGCCATATGAAATAGTGGTGCAACTGTGAACAGCAGGAATGTTGGTCATAAAATAAACTATAGGCTGGTCCCAGGTTCACAATTTGTCATTAGGTCGACGGCTAATTATGGCTTAAAACCAAGCTCAGCAGTGGTAGCTTGATTACTATAGGCCTATGCATTATAAATACTATACCCGCATGCATGGGCACTATTAATGATAAGTCTAGACAGCTTCCATTGACACTGCTAATCTATCATTACTGAGAACTTTCAACTGTGTTTCAAATGTGCAGCTTTACATGGGGTCATATATGGACCATTGATAGTTGCCAATGCAGCAGGATTACTGGTTTGTGTCTGTTGTGCGCACGAGAGCCCTACGGATGCTCCGATTACATCAGAAAATGAAGAGACACGCGCGACTCACTATTAATCGTTTTAAAAAGGGAATACACGCTTTATGTACGATTATGGAGAGTAACATACACACAGCATTCCGTTTGATGTTAAACGACCACACTCCTGATCGGTAAGGACCCACACCGGCATAACAGAGATGACTGAATATGCTAGAAATGTAGCTAAATATATAAACGCCCTGCTTAAGGTTAACCGAGGACAGACATAGAAATATAGGCCATTCACATCTACTATGACATTCAAAGGTAAATTATTGAAGATGATCTTGACGTTACAGCGGGGAATTAAGACTCCGCAGTAACATTGCATCAGACTAGTGACGAGTCTATGAGGGCAGTAGCAGCGGCTTCAAATACACCAACACACGTGCTACATGTAGCATGTGAATGTATTTCTCTTTAGGATGGTAGAAGAGCATCTCTTCACTCACCTGATTGACTGAGAGCGATAATGATAAATGAATCGAGTCGTCAGCAGATACGCTCGTGCGGACACCGCGGAGTGCTCAACTTCCGACAAAGGCAGCAGTTTTCGTGACGAAACACGTGGGCTAAACAAGGAGGACGTGGGTAAAGTTAAAGGGCCGCTGCACATTGGCTGCTACGAGGGCGTCTGTTTGGTCTTCTGCTCCAATCACAGAATATATTTCTCAATAAGGGTCTGGGAAATGAAGCGGTGTACAAATACACGCGTATATTTGTTGTTGTCACGTACTACTTGAACTACTTGAACTTCGACGCGTGCGACATCTGAAATCTTCTCAAAGCTGCTATTTTCACCCACGTTTTGCTTTTGGATTCAGTTTTCAATATTAACACACCAACAGTCTGTAACAGTCATTCGTTGAGTTCACTCTAGTTACAAAATGAATGCTTGGAACGCTGCCTTCAAGCTAATTTAGTGTGCTTTTGATAATACAAACAAATACAAAGTTGTATTATCAAGTCACTAAATGATTTATCAAATAGTGAAAAATACAAATGTACCCAAAGCAGAGTTACAAAACTGTTTTTATTGTGAAAGCGACAAACTGGTTTTTAAAAAAGAGAATAAAAGAAAAACACTTGACAATTCACCCAAAATGTAAAGAAACTGTTGTCACTGATAGGGATCATGGGATAAATTTGGCTCTGCCTCTACTTTCTTCAGAATCTTCCAGAACGCTCTCGATCCCTCGACCTCCGCCTCTCGCCCCGATCCCGCCGCCGATCTCTGGAGCGGGAACGTCGCTCCCTGGAACGTGAGCGGGACCTGTGTCTGGAGGAGAGAGCAATTTCTTTTGAGCATTTCATTTCACCGTTTTTCAAAACACTCAGCAAGTGTTTTATTACAATTGCATAATATATATATATATTTTATTTATTTTTTTACCTTTTTCTTCGCCGTCCGTACAACTCCCTTCGAAGTTCCCGTGAAATTGGTTTCAGGTGCATGAAATTGCAGAAGCCACCTCGAGTACACTCCCTGCAAAGAACAAGAGAAGTTAAAACATGCAAACATCTGAGCAAAAAAAAAGTCCTGTTTTATATCATGTTAGTCACTTCATTATGGTCATTATCATCGAAATCTCTGAACCAACTGCACAGTAAACAGCTAGTGGAAAGTTACTGAGGAGCTCATAAAGGTTTACTCCCACCGTACAAGGACAGAGTGTATCTGTATTTGGCACAAACTGTGATAATCTGTAAACTGGTCCTGCTGTGGAGGAGTGGTCCAGTCAAGGTCACAGTACATCAAAGTTAAATTTCTAAATGTTTTCTTTTGTACAAACCATAAGCTAAAGCCTTACATTATTACCAGAGAAGCTGAGAATGTTTTAAGTGAGTCACTTTCTTCAAGTCATACTCACCCCATCTCATACTGACGACAGCAGGCTTCTCTGAAGTCAGTTACTGGAGAGAGCTCTGCGTGGATGGGCTGCCCATTGAACCACCGGTTATTCAGGTCCATGACGGCTTTCTCTGCATCTTCCTCACGACGAAACTACCAACATATATACAGAGGCAATGCTCAGTTTCATATTTTACAACCAATAAATATGCTTTTATGTAATTTGTGTCATTACTTTAACATAAACGTTGCCCACTAGATGGTCTCCTAAATTGTCACAGACGTTCATCTCTTCCACCTCTCCATATTTCTCCTCCATTTCTGTGAACACTTCCTGTGTAAACAGCAACAGTTAGGAAGATACCGTAGATAAGGACATCTCATGTGTTACTAACAACTTAGGAGCCATTCAAAATGTTGTGTTCTTGTTAAATGTTCAGGAAATATAAAGGCATGTTCTCCTGTCTGCCACAGTGCGTTTCAAACTGAAGAGAACATGCTTATTTGATGCCATGAACACACAGTGGGTTATGAATACAGTACAAAGGTTACTGACCTCAAAGAACTCATCGTAGTGCTCCTGCATTTCCACATCGCTGACAGCACCTGAAACATTTTAACAGCACAGTCAAAGAAGAGCCCGATGTGAGCTATATTTAAAAAGTGTTTTTAATAAACTGCGTAGCACGGACCATCTGCAGAAAACAAAACATACTGCTGTTTTTTAACAACTGTCACAAGAAAAAAATATTATGATTTTCTGTGACAAGTGTTCACATCAGTCAAGAATGGTCTTAAACCAAACATGCAAAACAGCATGTGGACAGTTACTGTATGTCCAGGAAATGACATGACGCTTCTTACTCTAGGCCAAATTATGTCCAAATCCACTGGGGTGAGTCTTATTTTAATTCAAGAGCAGTCAGTGCCAGAGGGTCCTGCAGATAAAGGGAAGACTTACAGTGTAAACCATCGGCAGACTGGGCACAGATTTGAAGGTAATGAAGGTAAATGTTCAAGAGGGGAATGGTCTGAAATACAAAACGTAAACTTGTGTGACAAAAATCAACCAATGCTTAGAGCTGGGGAGGAAAAATGTGATTAGATCTTTTGAGGTTTTACATATGACAAAGAAGGTCCTTTAAGCTGCTCACATGTCATAAAAAATAAAAGTGTGATTTGGGATCATGATAAATCAAAAACGGTATTTATCATAAACTACTGCTGACAAAAGACTTGGGTGTAGTGTCTTCAGACAATCCCTGGTTTTCAGATTTGTTCACCTACCTGTTTGTTCTGCGCTAAATTACAGCCATTTTGTCTGGGTAAGCAAATATTGGGTCATACAAATCCAAGTGTTTTGAACCTATGTATAACACTGCACTTGTCATTAATAAGAGGCATTCATAACTAATGCATGCTTCTCCGGGTCATGTTTTGTCACAACGTGTATGTTCCAGAGACAAGATGCGTATGCTGCTTATGCAAGTATGATAAAGTCAAAAAAGTTCTGATAGTTGTTTTTACTTACAACGTGAAGCGTCTGCCGTCTGGGCACTGTTCTGGGGATTACGGTAAATATTTTGAATCAGGATGGTCTGCAAAAAAAAGAATTACAATTGGTAAGTCAGCTAAATTAAAACCACTATACTAATACTACTAGTTTGAGACTTAAATCTGTATTTTGAGATACTCACCTGACTGAATGTTGGTTTGTTGTGCAATCGTGAACAGCGGTCCCCATGTCTGCACGCGCCAATTTTGAAGTAGAATGAACAATTGACCCTAGAAGTGAGTAGAAGCGTGTCAGAAATATGACTCACATATACATTCATGATTGAGTTTCAAAATCATATCACACACACACAATGTATCCTCACATTCATACCAGTATAATTATTTTTTTGAATTTTAAAATAAATACATAATAATATATACGGAGATACTTATGCAGTGAAGCTTTGTTTATTTATTCCGTTAATAAACAATGTAGTGTCCAGGAGAATGAAATACATACCTATGTGGTTAAAACACAACAACTAGGGGAGCCTTATTTTGTCTTCCGCAAATAAACTCTGTCTCAGGCATACACTTGCATAGTTTGCGTTGCATGTTTGAAATTGTCTGCATTGCAACCTAATTACGTCCAAGTGTGCAGCGTTGAATGTTTTCTCTCTAAAGGCGCCTTCTGCTGCTCTCCACCGGTGGAACAAGACAAAACAGCCCGCCCACCTTGGTAAAAGCTTGACTATTTATCCATGCACGATTCGTTTATCGATAAATAGACGATAAAAGAGACATACAGTATGCAACAGATCTAGAACACGCGTGGAATTTGAAAGTGAAACATGTTTGGACCAACTGCTTGGGGTTAGCTGAGGTGCCAAACGAGTTTCATTCAATGCGTTAGCTTCCCTTTACGAGCGTTGGCTTAAGTTCGGTATTTATAGGAACATCAGGAGCACAAAATGGACCTCGTTTGGCTCAAAGTGGCAGAACTGTATTAACTCTTTGAACAAGTATCCAAATGGAAGACTATATGAAAACAAAATGACAAATTTAACTTACTTGTCTTTCTCAGTGCCGAAAATGGATGCCAGGTACTCCGCCATTTTCGGCTCGACGGAACGTAATGGTGTACGTCATCACGTACGTGCGTGCAGTAATGGTTCAGTCTGCGTTCAGCATTTACACCACATGGATGCGCTGTTGTTCAATAAAAACTAAATTATTTCCCCCAACAATCTCAAGTAGAACCATCGAGATTTTATAATTATTGTGTATTCTGTACCCTCTAGAGTAGAAGTGTATATTTTATTTTTTATCCTAGTTCAAGTAAAAACATGTAGATTGATTAGATACACTGTATTGATCTACTAGACAAATTGCTTGGTCTCATTTTTCAATACACATTTGTATTCACTTGAAAAAACACTTAAAACCACATAAGCTTATTAATGTGGTCATGTGGCTCTTTCATCTTTGAGGATCAATATCTGCCTTGCCTTGGTTTCTTTAAATAGATTGACCAGTTCACACGTTGGCAGTCTGCACGGCCGATAGCATTCACTGATAGTAACCACACGTTTAACTCTATCAGGCTATGAGGTTACATAGTGCTCATCACCTTCTTCAAGGCACACTGTAAATCCTCCTTCAAAACCACAATGCTCATGCACACACGGCCGCACTAGTTTGCAAGACCTACATGAAAGGGATGGAGAGGAAGTGAACCCCATGCACTTCCAAAACATGAAGAAGTTAGGGTACAAAGGCTGAAGACACAGACTTTACGGCAAATTGAGAACTTTATACTCCCTTAGAGCTTTGTTTAAGAAAGATGGGAACCCCCTAATGCAAGATGTCTTAGGAACTGATGAGCTGAACCATCACCTCCCACCAATGTACCTATGTGATTTTAAACACACCTAAAGGGGGAACAGATTTAACGTAGTGAAAGAGGAAGCAGGGTGTGATATAAGGGAAATCTTGTTAGAACCTTCACAGTTTTTTAAAATGTACTTGGAGGAACATCTTCTACCTGGACTGTTTGCGAGTGGCAGATCATATTTTTTGTAGAGTTGGCAACATGAAGACTTTGTGGACCTCTAAGCTGTTTATAATGGCAGTGGTGTGTCTCACGTTAAACGCTGACAGTAAGTGTGTTTTTATGTATAGTGTGTTTAAAAATGTATACATTGTAAAATAAAATGATATGTTGCCTTCGGGTCAAATTGACCCGTTTTGAATTTTTACAAAGAGAAAAATAGTATCAATGTTTTTGCCAAGAAATGTACTGGCTTTAGCTTATTCTGTGTGATTTTGAGCATCACAAGGGATGCATTGGAACTATGTACAGTACATTGACATCTCAACAAGAGTTATTGTGATGTTGACAGCCAACATTGTAACATGCACACAAACATTCTTTAAAAACACATTGTGGTAATTACTTGTTTTACCCGAACTGTTAAAGGGGGTAAAATCTGTTTCTCTTATGCAAAAATACTACTTTCAGTTCATTTGTTCCGTTCAGTGAGGGAGCGAGGGTGGGAGTATGCAATCCTTTTTATACAATGTTTTTAGAAAGTTTAAGATACATTCTGTATGAAGTAAGCGTTATGAGATGAAAGCTATATATCATTATTAGCTTTTTTAAAGTCAAATAGAACATACGCTATAAACAGTGGGTCTTAGATTATAAGTAACTTTTATTAATACCAATGAGAACACGGTTTACTTAAAATAAACATGTGGGGCTTATTAAGGACTAACATGTTTTTCTTTTTTTACAGATAAAGCAGATGTTTGTGAAACAGAAATCAAAGTACGACGCAACACAGAATATACAGCACAAAGCGGACAGGAGTTGGTAATTGAATGCCCTTTTTACACTTCTGTCTGCAAATCTGTCCCAACAATTAAGTGGTCTAAATTTGAAACAAATGTCTTTGTAAATGTAAACGTAAGCAACAATTATACAACATGGGTGACAACAAAACATGACGGTGAAGGAGTATCATATCTAAAATTTCAAAAAGTCTTCAGCAGTGACTCCGGGGCCTATCAGTGTCATTGTGAAAATAGTGTGAGCCACAATATCAACGTTAAAGTCACAGGTGAGTATATCATTGTCAACATATATTTTCACCATGTGCTATGTAGCTGAACTATTAGAAGAAAGGCAATATGTATAATGCAGCATCTTAACTGTTGTAGATGGCACTGTCAATGGTAGTGAAGCATCGTGGGATTTAACAAGTACAATTTTTTAATTATAATGTTATTTTATCACGCTCTTATAATATCCTAATCCTTATTGTAGTAAATGGAAGGTTTGGATTTTTCTGTTGTAGATGGTACATTCACTCCCAGTCACAATGGCAACAGACAGATGTGGCTATACTTCTATTCTGCTGCTGGAATTGGAGGAATTGTCATTGTTGTCATAGTCATGTCTGTTTTGGCAATGCGAGGATGCAATGGTGAGTAGATTTAACATGTAATACTCTTTCATTTTTTCTTTTGTTCAAAACACAATAAATCATACAACAAACTGTGTGTCTGTTTGCAGGTAAAGCAAAAAAGGAGTCTCAATGTGAAAGCCAGGTAAGAATCTCAACATGTGATTTTTTATTAAAACATTTGTTACTCTGTAAATGACACTAGTACAAAATCATAATTTCTTTCTGGTACTTACAGTACATGGACATCCCTATGATTGAACAGGCTCTCCATCATTCAAGCAACCAGGCTTTACCAAGAGGGAGTCCTCGTGAGCCCCCATCTCACCGAACCAGCAGGAAGAAGAAGCCTCCATCACCGTCCCCTCAAAGGGACAATCTTTATGGACAGATAGAAGAAGGCGGAGAGAGCCAGAGGAATGGCCCGGTGGAGGAGTTGAACTCTGTTGTGTATGCTGCTCTTAACCATCAGCAGCTGACAGCGGCTACGCCACGGTCTCGAATGGTAGTGGAGGAGACATCTGAGTACGCAGCCATTCGGATTTCCTAAAGAAAATAAAACACCATTATGGAAAAGATTATGTTAGTGTTTTCATCCTACCGGACTTCTAATCAATATAAATTCTGAAAGTTGAAAAAGGGCATCTGGGCAAGGTTTTGATTGTTGAACCCTTGTCCAGATGCCCTTTTTCAACTTTCAGAATGACCTCTTCCTGGATGAATGACAACCTTCACCGTAATCAATATAAATGATGCAACACAAAGAACCTATAGGTATAAGACATACAAGAACATTCCAGATCAACACTATCATGCTCTCACGTCTGTAGATGATTGTACAGACCCTTGATTGATTGTATTATGTATAAAAAATGTGTGCTGTGCAGGGAAGTGACAAACTCAGTAACCACAATACTACAATAACAAAGATTGTTACATAAATGGCTCCTTCACATGTGTTGAAGTCTAAATGTATATATTGTGATGCCTAACTGTCAAGAACTGTGTATTTTTTTACCAGCTAAAACAAGGGAATTGGTTACTATAGCATACAAATCATGTTAAATGTTGTATTATTATTATGAATACTTATATAATATGTGCACAAAGACTCATTTCTATTTAATCAATCCAATAAAACATTTACCTTACAAACGCTAACTCATTTCTTTAGTAACTAACCACCAATCATAGAACGGGGATCACAGAGGGACAGAGAGAAATGCTGCTGCTGATGAAACTGGTGAAGTAAGATCATTTTGTGTTGAATTATTCATTTGTGGAGTTTGGTTGAAATGACAATAATCTTTAATTCTCTCTTCTAATATGTAAAAAGTAAAGTTGCTCATATTTCTATCTCCTCGGTACAGTAAAGCCTTGTTACAACTACACACACGTTAATAACAGGATGGTCTACAGCCAGGGCTTGACATTATCACTCAAGCTGGTATATTTTCTGTTAGTAACAAATTCACTCCCACTACTAGCCCAGACACCAGACACATTACAAAATATTACTAATACATGTAATTTTGTAAATATAATTCTGTCATCTGGTTATTGGGTACATCATTCTAAAGCCCATTTAGCCTCATACTTCAGGCCACTTCACGGTCCCTACGACGAGCAGTGAACCACATTGTGCACAGGTGCCATTGCATTTGTGTCGGGGTTTTACACCATAGACCACCACGTGTTAAACAGGAAGTATCAATTCACTAGAAGGGGCCTTAAAGTTGTTTTACAGAGGTAGATTACAGATTGCAACATGTTAATCCATCTGACCATCTTTCAAGTGTCTGTGTTGGTGGCACTCGTCTCTTCTCTCGATACAGACGGTGAGTTATTCTTTTTGTAGTATGAGCATTTTTTGTAGAGTTATCCAGTGCTCACATAATAGGACTTGCCGGACATAGCATCCTCAAAAATGTTCATGTTCAGTTCTGGATTCAAGATTTCTATGAATGTTTATAGTAATGTTTTTGTGTTGCAGAATGTGAAGTTGAATTGAGAGTCTGGCGCAACACAGTTTATAATGCTACAGCAGGGGATCAGCTGAAGATCCCATGCCCTGTCTTTGGCTGCGACAACCCACCACCAGTCACTTGGGTCAAACATAAACCAGAAGACAGTACATATATAAGTGTGAACGTCAGTGGCCGTGTTACAACAGAGTGGACAAAACTAAACAATAGTGAAGGAATATTCTTTCTAATCTTCCAAAATATTTTGAGTAGTGATGCAGGACTGTATGTGTGTCAAAGTACCAATTCTGTGAGTCATTTCATCAAAGTACATGTTAATGGTGAGAACTATACTAACAATACTACAAGCTCTACTGAAAATACTAATACATAGACAAACACTGCTATAAAACATGGATGTTTTTACAGTTTTTTTTTGATGATTTCTTTGGCACAGTTGCTGAAACAAAAGCAGAAGCTGAAGCTGAACCTGACTGGTCGTTTGTGGTCCGTTTGTTTGGGGTCATAGCATTCTTTGTCACAGTGAGCACTATCTATATTCTCATCAAGAAACACAAGCGTAAAAGTAAGATCTTTACAAATACTCAAATTCTTTAACTCTAGTAATTAACAGCATAAATAATGAAGTGATCTGTATCCACAGGAGTTCAGCGTCCAGTGACCAATGACAATTTAAATACAAGAAACCGAGCTCTTCAAGAAACTATACATATTTATGACAATGAGCTGTGATGTGCTTCTACATTTATTCTACATTTATTACATTTGTACAAAATTATTTAGTTTTATTAATCAATAAATGCAGTTTACATTTGGTTTTATGTGTGTTTTTTTTTAAAGCAGTCAGAGAGAAAACTTTGAACCGGAAATATATTTTAACCACAAGTTAAGTTCTTTAAGTGGAAAGAGTATGTCATCAGTCTACACCTTGTTAGTCAATCGTTAGGTGTCAATTCATGAATAATTATAAACACACAAATATATTATATATATTATTATTAACAACATTATCTTTCATAATATCCTTCATCTCATATGACCACTTCTCTCCAAACCTGAATCCAGGAACTGTTAAATGTCACTTCGGACTGAAACTACCAATAGACTAAGCCACAACTCTCCAAACTACTAAGTCAAAGTCAGACTGTTTAATCTGATTAAGTATATGTTCCACTTTTAAATCAGAAGTGCGTATTCAGAGAGATTATCTCTTAGCATGTAGGAGGTGTTACCTTTGTGGTTTAGAAAGTGCTAAAAACATATGCACGTAGCTCTCAATGTTTCCTCCATTTGTGCAAAAGCATATTTACTTTGTTGTCATTTATAATTAGTAAATGATACCACCTAGTGACTAATGTTCCCTACCCTACAAGATACATTCATTTTTCACTTCTCTTCTTTAGGTGTCAAGGGTAAAACACTTGGCTGCTTTGGGCTTGAGGCAGAGACACTTTGGAGAATGGCTGGTTTAATCTATAGGTTACATACAGTGAGTAGTGAGAGTGTGGACAGTGTGTGAGCTGTGTGTACATTATCAACTACAATATCAAAAAGAATGAAAATATTTTAATACAACTTCATTGGCTACGGTGGCTGACACGGTACATTTGAATATTACAAACAGCAAAATCCAATGTTTACGTCCTTATACAGTATCTATTCTGTACTATTGATTTTACTTGTTATACAATCATCATTTTCTGTCTAACACTGGCTTAAGTCCTCTTCACAGTTCACACACATTCATCAGAGCTCATCCACACGGTAATGTTTTGGGCGTAGTGTTGACCACAGTTTACATAAGGGTGACAGTTCAACTCTAATGTGCACGTCCTGTCGTAGGTAAAAATAACACACATCTTTCCGAAAAGCTTTGCTCATACAGGCTTGGATCACTTTCACACTTGACAGTAAGTAGTGTAAAATTAGCATAGTAGACTGTCTTTGTATTATATATGTTCTCTATTTTACAAGTCGAGCCACAATTGTCATTAAACACAGTAACTCTTCAGTTCTCTTAATTTGAGGTTGAGTAGGTGTTTGTCAGTCTTGATTCTCTTCTCAGTTCTGTTCCCGGCCGCTGCCCACTCGTTGTTCGTGAAGAGATGGTGTCATGCGGCCAAAGTCAAGGTTGAAGGTGTTTTAAAACAGCAGGGCACATCTGGAGACAAGTCAGTCTGGAAGGAGAGGAGAGATTTTATGGCCCAGGAAGACAATGCAAAGACGGTTAGTGTTGATAAAACTCAAATAGACATTCTAAACGTGCTCTTAAGACATAATAAGACACTGAGCACTGCTGGGGGAGAATCCCATTTCTTCATTGAATACACATATCTTTTATTAAGCTAAATGTAGAATTGTAATCTGCAGTTCTACTCGTGACAAGCAAAAAATGGATGTAGCAGTTTCAAAATACACACTAAAAAACACCATAAAATAATGACATTGTATGCATTCCACAATAATACCCAGGTGAATGCCACACCTTCACGTACATGTGGCAGCAATGCGAGTTATATTTGAAGTGTGACTCAGCTCAACCAGAACCCTATAAATCACTCAACACTACCGCCATAAGTGCGTAATAATATTGTTGTAAATATGGTGAAGCAAGCGGCTGGCGGGCCACGTTTTGTGCCACCTGGTGCGTCAGATACAGGCATTTCTTGATTTTTTTAAAATAATCTCCAAAAAACATTTCTCATAGAAGTGTTTTTGTGCCGTAGAGGATGTGGTCACTCCCATTGGAACTTCCTGTCGGGCTCTAGATTAAGGTGCCATTGAAAACAACTGGATTTTAAAACAACCATTCTTCATCTGTTGATCTTGTAGCTGTGCCTAACAGACTCAGCATTACCACACCAAAACTCATAGACAGGAATAGACTAGGAACATTCTGGCGATGTGAGGCCAGGGTATGTTACTGGAAGGCCATTATTTCACTCATTTAAATCTAATGCTTATAAGTGTCTTTTTGAATCCCAAACTAAAAACCCTCTATTTATGTTAAGCCTGTAAGGTCTGACTTTCTGGAAACACTACTGCTTTCTATGCTGGTGCACTGATTTCAATGCTCATAGAAATATTGGGATTGTAATTTGGCTCCCCTGCCACCCCTCACTTGAGTTCTAATGTTCTTTGAAACTAAAAGTTAAAAATTGTGAAAGGAAAAATAATGTATAATGTCAAACTGCTGTGATATTTAACATGCTTTCCCCATAAAAGAGTTAATAAAAAAATAAAAAAACTCTATTGTATTTTATTTTTATTTGTGTGTACTATATATTTGAAAGTTAACAATACAAAGGGTATTTATCTTATGAATTTCCCATTGTAGTGTTATTATTGTGTATTTTTCATGACCTTCTCGGATAACTCGGGTATATTTAAATTTGTTTCAATGTTTATTAATGTACATTGTCCCTGTTATCGAATACACACATTACCCAGATGCCCCTGTTAGAAAAGACAAGGAACACAGCTTATAGTATTTTGGCTTTACTTTTGTGAGAGTTACAAAGTCCTCTATGCAATCAAACCAGGTCTCTTATTTTGACACATACTGGCACTTTTATAACAGTTTATATTGTTTAGTTCCTGATAATGCTGTTTTTAGTCTTCTCGTTCAGAAATATAAACATTTCAAGGTCCATAGAACATACTGGAAGTTCATTTACTATCGTTCCCGATACAAGGTATCAAAACAGACATTATTGTGATGACTAATGTGGCCATCCGATACCACCAAAAACACACACAATGCTCCATTAAGTCTTTGCTTCAACTGAACTGTATATATCTTTTACATGTTTTTAGCCTGTCCTTCAGACCTCTGCAAACGTCACTTTCTCCCCTCCTCAGCTGCAGTTCGTCACAGTAACAGGCAGTGTCCCTCGTCAAGACAACGGTATGCATTATGGCCCGTGAACAGAAGAAGTCTTGTATCAGCGAGGCCTGCTTTAGCTACTGTCTCTCTCACTAAGAACTAAGCCAAAACCACATCTCTTTTGGCTGTTAGCTTTGCACAGCTAGGACACAGTTTTTGTCAACATGAGCGTTTGTATCATAATAATATATAACATAATAATATATTTTGCCCCAAGCCACGTTGTGTTGATATGTCAGTGCCTGTGTGCTTCTTATCTCACATGAAAACAATGAGAAGGAGGCGCTGAAGGGAAGTGGCTGGACATATATCATTTGGTTTGAAACATATGACAGTGTTTAATTAACCCTCATGCCAAGTAAAAGCAGCACATGTTTCTTGCTTTGGAAAAATGCTAATTCCAGTAGCAGCCATGGGACTGTCCCCATTGTTTTTCTTCCTCTAAAGCCCTTGACTTCTGCTTGGCCCGCACAGCAAGCGATGTGAGCCAAAACCTCTGTCACTGCCTTGATAAGAAATTGTCCTTGTTGGTGTGCTGCAGTTGACGCCACAGAGGATTACAGAAAAGACTTTGCCAAAGTGTTGAGCTGTGCCACTTCTGTGTGGAATATAACAGGCTGACCTTTAGGGAGCCCTTTAAAAAGTGACGCATTTGGTTAAAACTCTCACCGACTCGAGGACACTGATTCTTCCATGAACTTCTAGGATGCGCTCGAGAGTAAACGTCCATAAATGTATTACTATTTTCAGTAACCAGGAGCATTTATCACAGTTCCAACAACTCACATCACGTAAGTATGTCTGGTATGACTTTTCTCATTCTATTTTTCTATACAGTTCTTAAAATCACATTCATGGGACCGTCAAAAGTAAAAGTACAGCTTGTGGTATCCTGATGACTTTACTGTTTTGTCACTCCCCCTGCCTACTCTTCCCAGAATGTCTATGCGAAGCACTGAGGAATCACAGTAACACCCAACTGCCATGAGAACAATTTCTATATATAAATAAATATAATTATTTTTGTAACTTCTTCTGGGATGTGTGTGAGGTTTGTGGCCCTTAAATCAGATAGCTGTACTCAATCGCATCAAATCTAATTGTAAAATGGTATATTGGCAGGACTGAGCAAGTATTTGCCCTTACCATCATTGCAGACAAAGCACTTGCAGAGACATGCACATAGACACAACAGCAGTACAGATGCCACGCCACACACTGACAGGAGGACGACCATGGCCGGGCCCGCTATAAAAAAATAACAAATGCACAGTAAACATAAACATTATCATAAAAACCATCTGGCGATAGCATGTGTAGTAATGTAGTGTGTGCGAGAAAAAGAATCCTTCTGGTAAGTTGGGACATGATAGGACTTAGGACCCCATCAAAGCAGCCATAATAACGTGTGACTGAAATAGATCAAATTATGCTTTTGGGAGTGTAACCAAAGACTATAAGTGGCATTTCCTCTGTGAGTTTGTGTCTACAACTGACTGGCATCCTAGAGAAAAAACTTCATCTGACCCTGTTCTGAGACGTAAAGCTGGTAATCTGTCATAATTATTATTTACTTTAGTCCCTCCCCTGGCCTCTACAACATCTGATCAGACTTTGTGGGTTACCACTTTGACCAATAGTAGTTGAAGTTTGCTTTAGTCCCTCCCCCTGGCCACAGAAAACATACTTTACATCAGAGACCACAGTGTCAGATAGTCCAGACTACACCATTATAAAGTAGTAGTCTGGAAATCTTATTATAGCTATTGTAAAAATGATCATTTATACCATTTGTGAGGGACAGTGACATCGGTTGGTCCAGTCCACGGTGATGGACTATACACGTGACATCATTGAGCACCCCCGGCTTTAACAGCACTGTGCTGATCACTGTAGTGGTGCTGTCTTCCCGGTCATAAGATGAGTATATGGGCGGTCCCAGTGTCCTATTGTCCCCTCCGACGTTCCAGGAAATCTGAGCTGATGGTCTGGACTGAACACTACAGTTTGCTTCAATGGATCCAGATGGAAGTGTAATATAGTTTACTTCAGGCTTTGGTAAAACTGGAAAAAATACAGACAAATGATGCATTATTAAAATGCAGCTTGTATCAATTGATACTATGTACAGTGTCTCTCAGTGTAGTGATTATTTTGTGTTATAGCAGGTGTAGGCATCAAGTATGTAGAATCTTAGATAGTATCCATCCATCCACTTTCTTCCGCTTGTCCGAAACCATGGTACCTCCCGCGGGTGGTGGGTCCACGGGAGTGCCTGACAGCGTGTGCACGGGCGGGGACTCGAACCACCGACCTTCCGGTTGAAGGGCGAGCATCTACCCACTGCACCACCGCCGCGGCCTTAGATAGTATCCTTTGCCACCAATTGTAACTAGTTATTAACTGTGTTTTTGTCTTCAAAATGGAGTCTCTTTCTCCATCAGCATACCAAAGCAGAGGTTGAAAACAGCTCTTAATGAATACCAGTCACTATTTCTACGGAAGACAGTCACAAAAAGAGATATAGCCACAAAACATTTAACTGACTCCTCACTGCAGCCTCATCTTCAAATATTACACCTGTTAATAAACTCTGAGCACTTTCACTGTGACAGAAATAGCCGTGTTGTTTACATGCATAGCTTCCCTTTCCTGAGACACACATGTTTCCTCACCGCTCTCAACAAAATAACATTCTAGGGTAATATGCAGACATGTGAAATAATAAGAAGTGAAATAATCTCTAAGAATGTCCATATATAAAATACTATAAAATGAGTTAGATCATTATAATGCATTTGTTTAGTCTTGTTTTGTATTTAAGATAAGATGCTCACCATACACAGACAGGCAGGCCATTGCACTTTTGGTCCCATCTGGATACGTGTGGAACTCACAGGTGTAGCAAGCTTCATCCTCCACCTTCACCGTCTTTATCTCCAACTTTGTGTCCTGCAGATTTCTGTTCAGACCCACCCGCCCCAGGTACTTGTCCTCTATGCTGAGGTGTCCAGATTTGGAGTAGGACACCATCGTGGTGGTGTCCCCCTGCTCCGCCTTCCTTCTCCACAGAACCTGCTGGACTTTTTCAGGTAAGGTGTAAGTGCAGGATAGAGAGGTGGGTTGGCCGACGATAGCAGTTTTGTTGTCTTCATGATGCACTTTCCCTGGAAAATAACCACACATTAAGTAAATATTGTAAATGACTAATGAATTTATTTGAGCTGATTCATCGGCATGTAGGGCCCGATAAAACAGTAATTGCAGGAAGTGCCTGTGGGTGGGCTCTATCCTGGCAAACTCCTGTTGGTTTTTGATATTTTTATCAGACTAGTGGCTAGAGACAGAACCTTATGACCCTATGAAGTAGCATGATTCATAGGAAAGTAGCTGCTGAGGCTAACATGCTTCATGGTTTGTCCACTTGAGCATGTCTTCTGTAGAGCTTTCTTCAATCACCTTATACAACCAGTCTCAGAAGTCATTTTTGCTCAAAGAACTGCTGCTCTGTATATTTTTCTATCAACCCGTTACCAACAACCACGCCATGTTGAACTATGCCTATTTAAGTGTCCAGTGTTATTTTGTACTGACCCGTGACTGTAACACATGTCTTTTCTTCCTGCTGACCCTTAGGAAACACATCGAATATGCAGTGGTAGCAGCCTTCATCCTCTGCCTTCACGTTCTTAAATATGATCGAACTGGTTCCATGTTGCGCAGATGTAAGCTGTATATTGGGATCTTGGTGGCTGATACGTATAGGAGAGCGCTGTTCATAAGCCAGTATTGTCTCAGAGTGTTTGTTGAGCCAGCGGACCTGGTGGATGGTGTCGCCTTCAGTAGTGCTCAAGCTACAGCTGAGGGTTAAGGGCTGACCTGCTGCTGCGTTAAGACTGGCAGGAGCAATAACCTTACCTGAAAACAAAGAATCACATAGGATAGTATAAATTTTGACTCACAACTTTCCCTACAAAGACCCCTAGATGATTTAATTACCATGGTTACACCAATGTCAAGCTACAGATATCCACCGGAAACTATGCCATAAATATGTCATTTCTGTGTCCGGTCTCAAAATGTAATGTATATCAAATTCAAATCAGTCAAAGTAAAAGTCATACCTAAAGCCCCGGACACAGCCAAGACAACTAAGCTGAAAAGCAGACGCAGGGGCCAGACAGGTTCATACATCGCAGTCCTCAGCACGCTTACTCCCAGCTGCAGAACTGAAACAAGAACAAAGACCCATTGACCAAAAAAGGTCTGGGAATGTCTAAAAATGGCAAACCCAGAATGGATGAAGAGATTGTGGGGTAGACTTACACTGACAGTGGTCCAGTGATTTCAGCACAGTTGTAAACACATCTTTCTGGCACGATTGCTCTCCCCTGTAGAATAAAAAAAGCTTTGACATCATCCTCTAATCTATAACACAAGAATATGAGGATGTGTACAAACTGTTGCTATGGTAAACAGCCCTTTAAACACCGCTACCGACTGTCAGAGCATTACCTGAGGTCTGTTGTTAGTCACAGCATGGTCTGTGTTGTGGTAAGCCCGTAATTATGAGGCAACACACTGCCACTCTGATGTCTAGACAATGCCAAGCCCTAAGATTTCCAAATTGATACCTGACACAAAATCATATCCCTGACGATGAGCAAATGAGAATTAGTCATTAAATGCAGCTAGAGAAAAGGATGTTGAAGCTGGAAGTTGTAAAATTGCATAGTAAAAGTTGTATTATATTTGACAGCAATTTGATCATATTACAAAGGGGTTAGAAACTGTAGACTGGACTTTGAGTGAACTGAAATGCAACTTGACCTGGTGCTAAAGTTAAACTAGACAGTCCAGACCTCAGTACTTTATGGGTCTCATTTGCTCTTTTACAGTGCCAAGCATCTGGTTCCAACACGCCACATGCTCCTGTTGGGCATCAGTTAAAACACTTTTCCACTACAAAAACCCTTATTGCTGAAAAAGGGCATACATCGAATGCTAGGGGGGCACAGCTGGGTTCATATAGTAAAGTATGCCACCTGCTAATTGGGGCTTTTGTATTATGACTTTTTTATTTAGCACAAAACATGTATGATATGAGATAGAAAAGAAACTACAGCTAAAAAATGAACATCATAATTTTGCAATAACTGTACGTACTATTCCACACTGTGACGGGTAAGCTTATATTAGACGCAACACAACATTGAGATTGCAAAGTGCCATGCTGAGATAAGATTGCATTGCACTCACCTATGGCAGGATCTCTCTTCTTTACCCACTGACTCGGTTTTATTTCACGTAAACCTGCTGCAAAATAGACCATTCTTCTCCCAGCATAGTGACCAGGCTGTGTGCTGATGCTTCTTTTATACAGGACACATGAGCGACTGGTGTGCACCGCCTCATTCCCGGATTTCTCCGAGTGCCAGGACCTTCAGCGATGACAGATTATAGTTTTCTAAAGCTTGTTTTGGCCAACTAGTGACATCTGGTGGTTGTAATGTGTGCAGCAGGTAAATGACGCATCATTTACTGGAGTAATTTTCCTTGGAAAAGCCTATTGAAAAACAAAAGTCAGATTTCTCCACGCCTCCCTAATACTTTTTGAAATATATCATTTCCTCGTAAGTCAAATTCTGACGTGTGCAGGCTTTTTGTTACAGAAGAGAAGAATTTCTGAAAATAAAATAGAATAAGGTGGAATGAGAGGTGATATATTTCGAATGTTATATTATCATAAACAGTAAAAAGTAAATATACTGTGATAACAAAGACTGCTTAAATTGGGGAAAATAACACTACTACTACTACTAATACTACCACTACCACTACTACCACCAACCCACTACCCCACTACTACTACTACTACTACTACTACTACTACTACTACTACTACTACTACTACCCCTACTACCACCAACCCACTACTACTACTACCCCTACTACTACTACCACCAACCCACTACTACTACTACTACTACCCCTACTACTACTACTACTACTACCCCTACTACTAC
>JAVQKC010074145.1:0-10795 GCA_036025475.1 Philypnodon macrostomus | reverse complement strand
AATATTCATCTAAGAAGTACCCAAATCGATACAGTTCGGCGTCTTTATGGTATGCACCTGTGTGCAAATGTTGAAACTGATCCGGCAATTCGTTTTTGAGTTATCGCGTTCACAGCTAGCATCTGTGGACGCAGACGCGGACGAACACCGACGTGATTCCATAATATCGGCGACACGCTGTTTTCGCCAATATAATGAGTTTTAAACATGTATTTGTTACCTTTAGTACTTCCTTGGCTCTGTTATATGGGTCTGCGGTATACAGATCAATATCAGACAGGGTCAGATTGGGATAGCTGTTGAATACACATTCAATAATTAGTTATAAATAGATTACTATAAAACACATATATCTTTTTTGGTTGTTTACACTAAACCTGTAACCACTGCCTTTCTTTCCAGGTGAGGTAATAATGTTGCGCCCGGGCGACTGACGAGGTTTCCGGGGCAGTTTCTGGGGGCTCATGGCTTCCATTGGTCCTGAGAGTGTCCCATAGTAACTTCCTGATCCACATCTAGACACAACAAAGGAAGATGTGAGGTATTTAAACATCTAGGGTATTTAAACACTACATCAATCTAGGGTATTTAAACACTACATCAATCAATGCTCATCCACAAGTCGGCCTGGGCAATATACTGTTTTGTACAGAATGTATTTTTTCCCCTTGGTTGATAAACTGGGTCAAATTGACCTGAAAATGCTCAACATGGTAGTGTGTATTCAAAAATATTTTTTTGTACTTATTCGTCACACAAAATAAGCTAAAGCCAGTAGATTTCATGGCAAAAAATGTATACAAATTTTCTATTTGTAAAAATTCAAAACTAAGTCAAAACAAGCAGTATGAGGGGTATTTGTACCACAGTTTGAGAATCATCGTCTTTGAATTCAGTCAGTTTTCTTTTTACAACATACACACAGCCATTCTAAACACACCTAACACTAAAACATTTTTTCATATTTCCTACCCCTATTCACAAGTGTGCGTGTGTGTTCTCTTACTGCTTCTTGATCCCATTGGAGGGCAGGAAGGCCTTGCCCAGGATCTTCTTGGCCTGCTGATTGCGATACTGTCGGGCCAGTCGTATTGGGTCATTGACCGCCTCTCGTTCAAATATTCGATTGAATGTCTTCTCGAAAAAGCCGCTCTGCAGTGCACAGCGTTGTGCAGCATGGCCAGCCTGCATCTGTCGACTGCGATGTGCTGACTCGTTAAAGGGACCTGCAAATTAGAAGAAGAGCTAATGCAATGATTATGCATTATGACAATATTTTCTTTTATATATATATATATATATATATATATATATATATATATATGTATTTGTATTGACAAAAACAACAAAAGCAGTTTGTAAGTTATTCAAAAAGTTTCCAAAAATATGAAGTATAAAAATAGTACTCTAGAAGTGCAATTTATTCCAAAAGTTAATAAAGCTATATGAAACTCAGTTAAAACGTCCTGCTCACGGTTGATGGGAGGGCTGTACTTGTCCCCTATAGAGATGTAACCCATCTCTTTAAAGATCCCCAGTCGCTCCATGTCACTCTTCCCTCCTTCACCAAAAGCCATGGTTGAATCTGCAATCACAAGAACACATATGCTCTTCTGTAATATTGATTGTTTGCACTCTCTGTAACACTACTAGACATACTTGTAAACACAACCAGCCTGTGTCCGTCCTGTCAGTGTGTACAGCTGGTTGCCGTGGAGAAGGTAAGTCAAACCTGTGTCAGGCAAGCTCCTCTTCCTGAAGGTCATCTGCTTTCACAATAAAAGCTGTTTGTCAGGGAATCCTTCTAACAAATCTGCTACTGGAGAACAGATCAGACGCAAACAAAGTCAATCATTTATATTACCTAACATAATAATAATAATAATAATAATAATATTGACCTTATCCAAACAAAGGCAAAAATATCTCAACACAATTGGATCAAAATAGAACTCTGGTTAACATGTATTCTCCAGAGATAATTTGATCCATTGTCTTAAAATACACTCATTGTATTAGGTAGACCTTATACTTAAAAAAGCACCCAATGTGGTCTTTGGGGAGTGGACTTAGTGGTTATTTGTGTTACTGTTGTCATCTCAAACATGGCATTGTCACCCACAGAACAACAGCTCACTGTTTTCATTCTCTGTAAATTATATGCCACATAGACCTCTCACCGCATTCCAATTAATTGTGAACTTCAGCAGGTTTGACGTTGACATCTTGACATATCAGTTTGCTGGCATGTTGATGGGACACAATTTAGGAGCATTAGCAGTTATACCGAATTTAGTAGCTGGCATATGTATGTGAGAGACCAAAAATATTGGTATTTTTATTTCTGCATTTGAAATATTTGCATACAATTTATTTTAAGTAAACCTTAAAAATAAAAACAACAGTGAGTACATGAAATTATCATTTTCTCCCGCTACAGAATATTCTGAGAGCCATTTCAGTTTAGTAGTGTTAAAATTGTAATTAATAGAATTTACGTTAATAGAATGCAACTCCACATACATACAGTTAATGGGTGTAAAAAGTTCACAAAGGTTCTTGCCTCCTTGAAAGTCATAGTTATTCTCATTGTGGCCACAGGGTGACAGTGCAGCCTTGGACATACTGGAGGTCTGCAGAGAGCTGTAACTTCAACATTATTTATTTACGTCTTCATCCAACAAAGCACCTTGAAAGCTTCAAACAGGGCTCAAAAGGTGGATGTGTCCCAGTGGAATGCACACATGAGGAGATGTAGCTGATGTAAGTGTATCAAAAACAGAAACTAAAAAAATAGCTGTAAGTAAGATTAAGTGAAGCCGAGGGAGATTTAAATGTCTGGGGACTTTGGTGTGAAAAGCCTTGGAGAGACTCGAGAGGCTAAAGAGACACAATACTGGCCGCCTGTACAAGAATGAAATCTGGAGACAAAGAGCTTGAGTCCCAGTGGTCCACACGTCCTTGGAGAATGGAGGACGCTCTTTTGCAGCAGCTGGGTCGCACATATTGACCGATATCGGCAACATGCATGTCTAAAATGTCTATGTATGTGTCTATGAGTCCTGCATGTTCACTCATATGTTATTTCTTACACCAAATCATGCAGCAGTTCCACGTTTACTACTGTTGGCTGATTACTGCTGCTTTACGAGAGTACGCGCCACAGGAAAATGTGTAGCATCTGTAGCAGTAAACATTATTAGATGATAACCATTTATAATGTGCATTTTATTAGGGCATTGTAAATGTATAGTTCAATGCTCATAATTCAGAATATGCATTTACATGATGAGCCTGTCTGTACAACACCTTATATAACTGCTTGTGTACAAATAGCTGACATTTTACTTGGCATTCTCCTTAATTAGCGATAACATAGTATTGTAAATTTGGTGGCACTTAAGCAGAATACTCTGTGAATAAAAACATAAAAACACAATAAATTAGCATAGTGTACAAACCCTAAAAGCTTAATTTAAATACTGCAATCTCTCTGTGTCTGTCTGTGCCATTTTTCCACATTAACAGTTATGAATGAATAAACAAACAAACGGATGTACACTGTGGATGTGTTAAAAGCTGTATCTCATACTATAGCCTGTATCTTGGCATAGTTTAGCATACATTTTAGCATGTAGTAATGCATCTTGTACAATGATTGACTCTATTTTGATCTTTTACCTCCATCTGTAATACGCACTTTACAGAAGCAGAGGTTATTTTAGTCAAAGATACAAAGATGACATCAAACAATTACAATATTGTGTGATTGCAGTTATTGAATTGTCTTGTAATTTGACAGGGTTCAGGGCTGAGGGCAGGACAGTTTTGTCAAAGATGACAGGGCATAGAGACTGGTCTAATTGGAACGACCCATCAACAGAACACTCATGAGGAGGTCTTGATTCACACCGATAACATAAGCGTTAACTACGGTATTTGGGAAAACAAAGTAAAAGTGACTGGCTAACAAACCTGAATCACAAAGAGAGAAAATGATAAAAGGATCAAAAACACACATGAAACATAAAATCAATAAAAAAACAGAGATGCCAAATGTTGTCCTGCTCTAGATACAGTTGTGTCCCTGGCCAAGACACATTACCCATGTATGAATTAAGTGTAATGCAATGTAAAGCACTTTGAGTATCTGGAAAATGCAATACTATTATCCCTTCAGTGTCTTTGGTCTTCCTCTTGGTTGGATATGCCTCCTCAGGAATCTGTCCGGGAGAGGGCATCCAAAAGATGTCTGATACACCTTAGCTGGCCCTACTGTATGTGAAGGAGCAGCGGCTCTCGGTGACTGAGGTTCTTACCCATCAACCTCCAGAGGAAACTCATTTTGTACATTTGAATCACAGACCCACAGCTCATGGGTGAGAGAAACATACTGTAGATAGGCCTTTGAATTGAGAGCTTTGCCTTTTAGCACCGCTCTTACACTTCCACACTAGTACATCAACGTCTTTGCAGCACCATATCTATGAATGTTGCATTGTAAGTTTAAATTACTTATTCGAATAGTCAGATGGCACACTGTGTTTTTTTACAGCTGCGTTCCAGACTTTTTTAGTTTGTTTAGTTTTTTTGTAAAATCAGTAAACCCTACCTGGTTTTACACACAAAATATTAAACACACTCTAGATTTCTCTGTAGGTTCATATTTGTTAACTGAAAACATTTCAGTGCAAACTTTTGAATAGCTGCAGACTGTTTAAGAGGGCCTTCTGAGTACAGACAAATTGGTGTCTTCCAAAACAATAAAACACACTTGTGTCTGCTGTCTGAATATCCTCTGCCAATAAAACAATGCAGCACCTGAGACAACCAGATCCAAAATATATGCTTTATACAAAAGCATTATTCTAAGACCATTCTCAGCATTCTTTACAGATGCACTGGTAAGATACATTATATTGTTCTTTTGTATAGAACAATTTGACTCATCCTTCAATGGTACTTTGGCAACTGTAGCAGTTGGCGACTAAAGCACCCAGGAAACAATTCTCCTAATCTTAATGTTGGTCAGGATCTAGATAGAGGATTTAGGTTGAATTGCATTACCCGGAGAAAACCCACCCAGACACAGGGAGAAACATTCAAACTCCACACAGAAAAGCCCAGAATAATCTTAAGTGCAAATACCATAAACATTTTTTTCTAAGCTAAAAGGCACACTTGTATAAAATTATCTTTCTATCTCATTTTTTTTCACATCTTCACTTGTGTATTTGGCAGTGCAGCGTGAGTGATGTCTGTGTGAATGGTTGAAAATAGACTTGATCAGTGTGAGTCAAATTGTGTCAAGCTCTGCTCTTACCATGACATAACACACCGAGTGCGACAGTGTCACCCGGTTTGGCTGCTTGCAGTGTGGAGATTGAAACTGAAACCACATTTTATCCGCTAAAAATTGACCAAAAAGAAAAATTGTGCTACACTAACATTTCTGAAGTATCTCCTTGTATTGAGTTGGATGAGTGATTTAAATGCAATAAACAGCGCTACAAGGCTCCTCTCTCTCTAAGCTTTATTGACATACACTACAATGCAGCTAAGCGATTCCATTATGCATCCAAGAGGAAAATCACTGAAGAATTCACTCCGAAATTGATTGTATTCTGGCCCAATCTGTCTGTTTTTTAATAGAAGATGTAATAGACACTCACACACAAGTCTATTTAAATACAGCTAAAATCACGGGGAACACTGTTGGCATTTTCACTGATACTGAGAAAGGAATGTTGCCGATTTTAACATTAGATGTATCCTAATTAACTATCATCAGTGGTAATGGGAGCAGGTGTTGATGGAAATGGCTCGTACTGAGTGCCAGTCTGAGCATATGGTGCCAACTAATTTTAATTCCAAATTAAAAATATGTCAGTGATTTATGTTACAGCTCAATTAAAGAAAACATCTCACAGTGAAGAACTGACAATTAGCCTTACCTTGCTTTTGTGACTTAATGTTGAGCTAGTTCACCATGCCCGGTTAGTTTACCTAGCAAGAAGTTGTTTGGCAAACTCTCTAAGTGGAGTTTGCATGTACCCCCAGTGTTACCGTAGGTTCTTTCTGGCTACTCGGGCTTCCTACCACTATCCAAAGATGTGTGTTATGAGAATTGGGGACTCAGAAGCCCCCGTGGAAAAAGAAACCACTGAAGTCTGTTTTTGTAGACGAGCAGTGGGTTTGGCAATGAATCTCAAACTGTGGTATGTGGACTGCGAGTGATACTTGGGCTCTTTTTTAGTAGCACTCATTTTGTGCAGTTCAAGTCTTTGGTAGAGGGTCTATAATTTGACCTGATTTTAACTTTATTTTGTCCTGGTTTATTCCTAGTTTAGTTGATTTTATTTCCTGGTTGTGTCCAGATTTAGTCTACTAAATGTATGTTTGAGAACCAATATAGTATGGCTGCAACACTAGACAACAGTCAGTGCCAAAAATAACTGTGCCAAAGCTCACTTGTCGGATTGTGAAGAAACACAGGCCGGTTACAAGGTGCACACCATTCACCGCATGTACCTGTCAGCTTCATCCTTCCTGTAAATGTTCATTTATCAATCCATTCAGTGGCCATTAGCAGTGGGACTCTAAGCTGTGTTTAGTGATGAGATAGCAGCCTCATCCCTCCCTCCATTCCACTTCATGCTTTTACTTAGCCATAAATCACTTAAGCAGACTTCCCTGGGCCTCTTCACATACTGTAGTAAAAGTGAGACAAACACTAGACTTTTTTTATGATTTCTACTGCATGTAAGGAGGTGGCCTGCTTCATATTCAGATGTTCCACGGTGTGTATAGGCTATGATTTACTGTATAATGGTGGTCATAAAATAGCAAGCACGCTCCACCAATCCATTTGAATAAGTGAATAAGTTTTTAGCTGACATAGAATTACAGGCACCATTACAGTAGTGAACGCAGTAATTCATAATGTATTTCAAATACATTTATGTAGCACAGAATGATACAGAGCTAGACTTAAGTATTGAAAGTGTTTTTAATCACGTCACATCACAGCATGAATTGAAATTGCGGGTTCTGCGATTTAGCTTGCCCCGGTGTTGTGAGTTCAAATCAGGCTCACCACATTTACTGAATGTCACTCCCCACTCTTCTCCCTGGTTTCCTGTCTACTGTCCTATCAAATAAAGCTGAAAATTGGCCAAAAATATCTTTAAAAAAAATAATTGAAATTGCCACCATTGGGAGCAGTGGTTGTTTTGAAATTTTGTCAGGTTTGCTTACCATTTACAAGAAAAACAATGGCCATACTGCTCTTTGCAATAACTTCCGGTGCTTAATGATAGGATTTTTTTTTTGTATTTTCACCTTCTCATGAGCTAAATACACTGTATGTATTTACGTCCATAAGCTTTATTAGCAGAAAAAATAGGTTCAATAAATATTTCACACAAAAAAAATAAGAAAATTTAAAAAAGCTTAAAATTGAAGATCTGACTCTGTTCTGTGATGTAAAGTAGGTAATCTGTCCAAATTATTATTTTACCTAAGTCCCTCCCCTGGGATCTACAGCAACATCAAATCAATAGGACAGTCAAATTTAAGCATTTTAAACACATTATAATTTTTTTAAAGAAACCATACTATAGCTTTAATGTTGTCTCTCAATAGAACCTGAACCACAGATAACTGTTGCCATTGTAAAACACTGCTGGATGACAATACACAGTTGACCTCATGCAGATGGTGTTTGTGTCACCATCTATTGCACCTTGTCATGACCTCCTGATCTTCACCCTCCTGTCTCTTCCTTATCCAGCCCTCCTGTAGGACACTATGATGTCATGTCTCTACACCACCCACCTCCCCTGGGACCATAACCAATCAGCCAAAGTGCTGTCCCCCGACTGAACCTCTTAACTCTTCAGCGCTCCTTAAAGCTTCTGACCTGTCACCTTGCCATTATCCGCCTAGCCACACCTAGCATCATGTGTATGTTTTAAGTAGAAGTGGTGATAGTATAGTGAATGTGTTTGTGGGTAACCATCATTTGGCCATACAGAAAGGGCAAAGGTTGGATGCATGGCTTTTTTTCTTCATGTTTTTACCAATAACTGCTCAAAGATGACACATAGGAATGATAGCTGAGAGTAGCATCTTCACATTTATCTACGGTACTATTAATCATACATGGACGGTACATGATACACATACACATACGCATACAGCGTAGTAGTAAATGGGACCTACTGTGCCATGACATTTTACATTTTGCTATTCAAATGATGCATACAGGTGTGAGGAGGTTGTGGTTTCAATCCTTAGTTCAATCTGAGTCAGCCTGTTCTCCCCATGTTACTGGGTTCTCTCTTGGTACTAAGGCTTCCTCCCACCATCCATAGACATGCATTTGTTCCTGAATTAGCCAATGAAAATTAATGAATATAATGCTTACAAGACATTACAAAACATGCAGCAGTTATTTCTAGTAAAAAAACATATTTAAAATGTCTAAATAAATTATTGTACTTTTTTTTGCCCTAGTGCCGGCTACACTCCCGCCTCTCAATAACAGACAGCATCAAGATTCAAGATTCAAAGAGTTTATTGTCATATGCACAGTAGGAAACATGTTTCCCTGCACAATGAAATTCTTACTTTGCTGCCCGGACTGCATGCCAACAAGTACAGTTACATGTGCAAGATGATAGTGATGTAAACATTCAATCAGTTACATGAAACTGTATGTAAACAGGTTACTCATCAGGTACAGTATAAATATTCATGTGCAAATGGGGGTATAAGTGACCAAATATTCATGTGCAAATGGGGGGGATAAGTGTCCAAGTGGGGGGGTTATCAGCTCAGCTGTTCAAGAGTCTGAGGATTGTGGGGAAGAAGGACTTCTTTATTCTTGTAGTCCTGCATTTCACACTTCTGTACCTCCAACCTGAAGGTAGAAGTGTGAATAGTCCATGTTGGGGGTGGGTGGCGTCTTTGATGATGGAGGCAGCTCTTCTGTGGACTCTGTGATGGTAGAGAGGGTTGTGGCGTTCTAGTATTCTTAGTAGCAGTCTTTACCACTCTCTACAGGCGTTTGCGGTCCTTCACAGTAGTGCTGCCGTACCACTCGATGATACAGCTGGTCAGGATAGACTCGATGATGCAGCTGTAGAAGTTGCTGAGGATTTTGGGTGACATCCCAAATTTCCGCAGCCTCCTCAGGAACACCTGTGTGGTGTATCCTGATGTAGGAGTCTTTATTTTCCAGGTGTGAGAGGGAGGCATGAAGGGTGGCAGTGATGGCGTCTGAGGTGGACCTGTTGGACCTGTAGGCGTACTGCAGGGGGTCAGTAGTGTCTGGTATACAGCACCACTCTCTCCAAGCTCTTCATGATGATTGGAGTGAGTGCTACTGGACTGTAGTCATTCATGCAGGATGGAGGGTTCTTCTTGGGGAGGGGGACGACAATGGTGGTCTTGTAGCAGGTATGGACAGTGCTGAGGGTGAGAGACAGGTTGAAGATGGAGGTCAGAACATCAGCCAGCTCGTTAGCACATGCTCTGAGGGCCCACCCAGGTATGTTGTCTGGTCCTGCAGCTTTGCGGGGGGTTGAGCTTCCTCAGAGCTTTGTGTACCTGGGCTGATGAGATGACCAGTGGCGGGGAAGGGGGTTCAGTGGCCGAAGTGTGCGTGTGCTCTGTGGGGGTAGTGAAGCGGGTGTAAAACGCATTGAGGTCATCTGGCAGGCTGTCTGAAGAGCTGTAGTCTGTTATGACTCCCAAGCATTGCCACATCTTCCTGGAGTCAGCAGTAGAGAAGAAGCATTCAGTCTTCTCTCTGTGCTTCCTCTTGGCCACTCTTATGGTCTTGTCCAGTCGGTACTTTGCAGCTTTGTGCTCAGCCTCATCACCAGATCTGAATGCGACAGAGTGAGCGCACAGCATCGTTTTGCAGCTTTTGTTTTTATAATAGAAAGTACAACTAAAATCTACTTTCACCCATGCAAAACGCAACTACCTCCAGTTCGAGAACTAGTTTTGCATTGTGTCCTGCAATCTCTTCTGCCTCATTAAATGTTATAGAATGCTGAAATCAAGATTTATCAAGAAAAAACACATAATTTCACTTTACTAACACAATTCTTCTATTACAATGCAAACTTTGGAGCTCCACCATCTCTATCCTCTCAGATGTTTGCACCTGTAAGAAAAATATATTGTTTTGTCCTTTTTCTAGACTCCTATATTATTATGTCTTTATTCACAGTTCTATAGTCCCTACACAGTTGAAGGAAAGTAATCCTATTCCCAGTGTGTCAGCCTACATATCTATATATATGTCACTGGTGCAGGTAACTAGACAAGAAAAGCCTATGGACGTCATGCTGTGTTATATTAGCAATTTATATTAGTCTAATAAAGTCAAGTGCAATTTGCATGAATGGTTTTTACATGTGATCAAAAAGAGGTCTTGCATCTTAATGTGAATTTGAAAAATATCCTTGACACATTCAAGTTTTTCATATCTTTATCATTTTGTGCCTTTACGTCCTGCACAATATATCACAAAATTAACACAATATCAGCAAATGCAATATGCACATTACAAAAATACAAATATATCACAATAATGCCATAGTTTTAATCTGACATACATTTCCTGTTAAAATAATCCGGATTATAACCCTGAAAATGTGCTGTAAATTGTGACTAAATAAATATAATACAAAATATATTTAAATGTAAAATCTTAGTTAATTGAATCCGTCTTTGGCATGTTTTTGTCTTTTGTTTAGTTTAAAGTTTTGATTCTAAAGTA
>JAVQKC010074137.1:0-20843 GCA_036025475.1 Philypnodon macrostomus | reverse complement strand
TTAGTTTTATACAGCGCTTTTCTCAACACTCAAAGACGCTTTACATTACATTATTCATTCACTCCACAGTCACACCCGGTGGTGGTAAGCTACTTGTGTAGCCACAGCTGCCCTGGGGGCACACTGACAGCGTGGCTGCCAGTTTGCGCCTACGGCCCCTCTGACCACCACCAAACACCAATCACACAGGACGAGCGCCTACCCACTGCGCCACTGCCGCCCTGGTATAAAATAAATAAATACAGTAATGGGAGGAATAAAATCAGAATTGCCTTAATCTTTGAAGTAAGTCAATAGTAAACTACGTCCTGTTTGTCCATTGAGTTCCTGACACACATACGAATTAGTATGAAATCCATCATTTGACTGGAAAATGGAATATTTGGTTGGTCTATATTTAAGTCTGCCATTTTCTGAAACCAGAACATGTATGTTAAACCTAATCTAGTGACATGTACATCCAGGAAGGAAAAAGAATATTCCAATAATTGGCTGTGTTTGCATGTAGTTCCAGTAATAATATACATAGAATTTTTGCTGTTTCCATGGGGGGTTGCCCCGAATCATCTGACTCCATCTAACTTCACATAATCCAGAAATCTTCCTCTGTGCCTACTGGCTGGCTGTTTTAACCGAAACATCCTACATATATTCACTATCCCTCTTCATCTATACCAACACATCTCAATCAGGCCTCTCTGACATTGCATATTTCCAAAATATCTTAACATGAACTCACATAGGCTATAGATAATGTTCTAGGCCACATGTGTTTATGACAATGCTTAAGATCAGTCTTTGAAATCATATGTAGAATTCTAAGCTGTCTTTAAATATAATATGGATGATTCACATTATTGCCTTTATGCGATCAGTAAAACAAATATTTTAATGTTGAGCCAATCACCAATTAAGTTAAGTAAATAAACAGTTGAAGGGTATTTTATAGTGTATACTGATAATGATACAGTCTCTCAGATAGAGTGCATGCCATACTCAGCAGCTCATGGAAAAGTCTTGGAGTTTGACTAAGTGCACTGGCTCTTTTTCATCCTGCCTGTCAGTCTATCTCATTCACCCCACACGCTCTTGTATAGACCTACATAACAAGAGCGTGCATGTTCGGCCACTCTCGGACCACTCACACATCACTGACTGCTGAGGTCATCGATGAAGGCAGACATATTGCTTTTGGTAAAAGAAACAATGACACATGCTACAATTCACAGGCTATGCAGGGGGCCCGGTCGGAAGGAAATCCTCAATAGTTTACAGTGGTTAAAATGTATGGAAGCTCCCATGCGTACATACCAGGCATACATACCACCAGTAGATGTAGTTTGTATTGTTGAAGTTAGTGGTAACAGCATGTTTTGTACGTATCCATCCGGTAGAGCTCCAACTAGATATACACCAGCTAGAGCCAATTTCACTTAACCAAAATCTGTAGTGTGGATTTTACCAATGAATTATGTAGGCAATCATTTATGTGCCAGAAGTTACAATTTTGATGGCAAATTTGAGATTTTTTGGCATCAAGCAACAAGTAGACCAGTTTTTACTTGATGGTAGTAATACGGTCAAAACACATATGTGCAGCAGTATTATTGGTACATTTTCCAGGCAACTGGTTAGTTTGATAGCGTGCTACAAGAGTGTGTGGGGTGAATGAGATTGACAGACAGGATGAAAAAGAGCCAGTGCACTTAGTCAAACTGCTGGACTTTTCCATGACCTGCTGTGTATGGCATGCACTCTATCTGAGAGACTGTATAGCATTATCAGTATAAACTTCTCAAGGGTCAACGCATCACTTCAGAGAGGGGGGCAACGGAAAAATTTGCTTTGAAACAGCGGCTCCTATTTTTATAGTTTGGTGCCAACTCACCTCTGAAAGAGAAGACCATCAGTCCGTGTGATTAATGGCACTTGTCAAAGATAATTTAGACATTTTGATCAAGTTCTAATTTTAGTCTTTGGAGAATTTGAAATATCTAAAGCCTTCGGAAAGTCTGGCTTTAGTTTTTAATCCCGGGAAAAGCATGATAGAAAGTATTAATGATGAGATGGTTAGGGGAACGGAGGTGGAATATTTCAACATCCATTATACAGGTATATGATCTTAAATGTACCTATTTAAAAAGTAAATTACTTGAGTAAAGTATCCATTTACTTCCCTGATTTAATTGTGTTATAAAACAATGATAAATGGCTCTTATGTAAGGTCTTGTGGGAGAGCTGGAGGAGCCTTATGGGGCATAGTACACAGTGCTTTATTTTGAGTCTATTGATAGCTCTTTCATGACTTTGGTACATTCTTCCATTAAGAGTTCTTGTTCTTTGGCCTGGTTCAAAGAGAGGACAGGGGACATAATTTAACTGGTGTCCTCCCCCTCCACACACCTGCGTACTGTATTCTGACCTGTGCTGACTTTTTGCACCTTCCCGGATGCATTCTTCCTTTACCACAAGGCACTCTAGGATGTAGGAGTGAAGCAGGACAGCCATAAAACATCTATTTATATATGTATATGAGTCTGTGGAAGAACTGTATCCTTCTTTACGTTTACTGTTGGTGAGATGGGACCAGTGACCTTTATTAGGCCTTAGCTGAGAGAACCCCTTGTTAAGCATAATAATAGTTGGTGCAAACTTGTGCATCATTTCATTACACAAGGATCATTTCATGCCTTTTTCAAGCTTTTAGGGATTTGTTCACTTCTACAAAACCAAACTTTATAACTCTGATTCACTTTTTCCCCAGGCAGTCATGCCCACTTCAATACAGCCAATGCAACTAATGTGCAAACAATAATTCTGTGAGAAGGTCTACATCTTTCAAATCTAGGCTTATTCAATGAAGCGAAATACAACTTTATGTATTGTTTTTTGATTAATTGAATTTGATGATTGAACTGTGTGAACATGTCAAAACTGCATATGGACTGCTTTCATGGATGATACCAGAGATGTATTGTGTGACTTATATAATTGTAATCAGACTATATTTTTCACTTGCACTCCGTTGTAATATTCCTCATGCAAAAAATAAAAATAAAAATCTGTTTTTATCTCAATGCGTTATATCTTGAAGTTAGCACATTTCTTCCATTATTCAAAAATACAGAACAAATAGCCAAATACACCTGCTAACACATTTGTTATGTGAGATTCTACAGGATCTTGGAAAGTACATTTGTGGCCTGTAGGGTCCCTAGGTGAAGTATGTTGTGGTTGAAGAACTAGCAGTTACATCTTGTCTCCATCATTGCCAGTTATATAAAATGCAGAGCCGAGCTATGTAGGAACGGCAGTGGCTCTGGAGGTGGAGGAGGTTGCTCAATAACCAGAAGAAGGCAGTTCAATTCATTCATTCATTCATTCATGCAGTTCATTTTGATTGTGTGTGTGTTTGGTGGTCGCAGGCATGGTAAGGGGCAGCTGTGGCTAGAGGGAGTTTACCACTAGTTGGTGAATTGTAAAGCACCTTGAGTGTCCAGAAATGCTGTATAAATCTGATGCATTTAAAAAAAAACTCACAGTGCACAATGTTCTTCAAAAACATCTCTTCTAATAATTGAAATGCATGTCAACGTTTCAATCCTTTTAAAGCTAATTTACGACTGTTCATAAGTCCACACTGTCCCGTTATCTAACCATGTCTTGTTTGACTGGCTGACCCATAGAGCCTATAACCTTCAGTTAACCCCTGTTCCCTCCTCTGACTACTTCACCTCTCCATCCTCCTCTTGTAGTGAGCATGTCTGTAGGTCTTATTCCAGTCCTTGTTGACAGTGCCAGATATGTGTCTACTGCTCGATGGGCCGTCTCCAGACAGGTTATAAATAACTAGAAATATTTTTCCTCTTGATGTTCTGAGAGCTCTAGTCTCTTCTCACACTTGAGGAACCATGGGAAAAGAATCTTTCCCTTACGCAGGCAGCCCACACAAGCACACTTTTACATCAAACTTTACAAGAGTGACATAAAGAAAGTGCATGGCATTTTGTGATTACGAAACGAATGGGCCTTCCTATTTATTTTGACAAAGGAGGAAATGGAATCCAATAAAACAGACATTACATGACAATAATAACAGTTGGATATGGTTGGATGTGGTTGTAGGGTTTGATTCTTGCTTCAATCAATTACTGCTGTTATATATGTGTGATCAAAGTAGTCTGGTCATCTATCTATCTATCTATCTATCCATCTATCCATCTATCCATCTATCCATCTATCCATCCATCCATCCATCCATCCATCCATGGGTTTTATAGATATGATACACACACATAAATAGTAGTTTTTTTGTTACAGTGCAGTAAGTGAAATATATTGGGGTTTAAATTCAAAAATTACAAACAACAAAATTTACTGTGTTTTTGTTAAGCAGTTGTAATTGGATAGGACTTAGTACATAGCAGTTCCTTAGCTGTTCACTACATTGAAAATGTAATTGAATCATGTTTGTCATTGGTGTATTTTTTTTAACAAATGCCTTTTCTGATGCAGACATGTTGATTTTTCAGCCCTGTTCTAGTGTGGGTGTTTTGGCGTAATTAGTGTCAGTGACTATCACAGCTTGGAACATTTAGTTTGTATATGCACACATTTAGTTTAAATATGCCGTACACAAGATGCTACACATAGGAATGATTTTGATGTTGCATTACCATCCACTCTATACAGCAAAGTCATTTATCCTGAATAGAGCTCATTACGGCAGATCCATCGCTAAAGAAGGGTATTTATAAGTCTTGAAGCAGCTCTATCGAGACTTTCATGTAATCAGGTATTGTCCGAAATAGACTTAAAGTTGCACTACTGTTTCAATTCAACAAAATTGCTCCCACAATTTCTATTGGTCCTAGAGAATAGAGAAATGAAAGGAAATAGTCTTGAAACAGTGAAGTAGTTTTTTATTTCAAGGATGTGATTGCAATACAAAGAATCACGATCATTGCAGTTATACATATTGACTTTATTAATATAAAGACACAGAGGTATAATGCTGTAGAATAAGCCATGAAGATAGTGCCTTTTATGGTTTGACCTTGGTTGTTTCCTTGATTTTAAAAAAGCTTTAGGATGTTCGGTCCAGACAGTAAGCAGGTGGTATATACGGCACTCTGCAGCGACTGAATGTTGGAAAGTTCTCAACATTTGGATGGCTTTGGCAAGGGTAAATTGTGAGGACTGGAATTCTGGAAGAGTGTACCTTATTTAAAATAGACTGAGCTTTGTAGAATTGGGGGTAAAATTGACCCGAAGATGCTCAACGTGGTAGGGCACAAATGAATGTGTGCTCAAAAATATTTTTTCTTTTGTATTTGATTGTCACACAAAATAAGCTAAAGCCAGTATATTTCACGGCAATTTTTTTTTACTTATACTATTTTTCTCTTTGTAAAAATTCCTGAAGGCAACACAAGGGGTAGTAGTAAAATGGCTGTGGTCAGCAGAAGGGACTCAGGGCCTTAAAGGGATGTGCACTCCTTACTTTCTCAGCAGAGAGAAAGCGATAGCTCCTAAAAAGAAGACTTTGTCAATATAAAACTTGAATCTACACGTTCTCAAAATGTATTAAACACAGCCTTTACTTACAGCAGGTGTTCATATGCAAGTTATGCCCCAGTCCTATCTGCACCCCCATTCTCTTCCCCCATCTTGAGTTTGTGTTCCCCCCATGTTCCAGTGAGCAGCGAGCCCTATAGCGCTGGCTGCTTCCTGCCCGTCTCTCCATTAGGCGGCTAACAGAGCGTTGGTCCGCAGCCGCTCTCTCCCTCGGTGCCTGCGTCTCCCTGTCGCCCTTCAGGTCTCATCACCCTCGCAATGGAGGATTCATCCGCCATGATCCCAGGACACATACTGTCCTCCATTACCCACGCTCACAGCCCAGTGCACCCGCATCTTCACTCCAGGACTGAAGCATGTGCAGTCTGTAGAAGCATGTTAGTCTGTCATTGTGTTTACAGGTAAAGATATGAAAGTGATTATAACTGATTGATGTATGCTAAAGAGCCAGAAGTGAAACAGAGTATCATGCATACATCATCCAGATGACAGCTAGAGTGTGTTGTTTTTGTCCCTTTTGGAGAATGCATTACTTTTTGTATTGTGTACATTATTTTGGCAGCGTGTTTATAAATGAATATTATAGTTATAGTATTTATAATAACAATGCATCACATTTATATTGCATTTTGTAAACCCTGAACACTTAACTTAAGAGTGAGTGCATTGTTTATTCACTCTTCAGTGATGGTGGTAAACTACCTTTGTAGCCACAGCTGCCCTGGGGCAGACTGCGGGAGATCTGGCAGTCATACCACAGTTGCAACCGCTCAACAATCAAACACATTAGTACATTCAGACAAGTAGTTGTCTTGCGCGAGGACACAATGTAATATGAAATCAGCAGCAGGTTAGTGGATGAGCACATGAATGAAGCATCTGACAGACTGTAGTTTGATGTATGACCATTAGCAAACAAACAGAAATCCAGTTAGAGGGCTTAATCAGCCATGAACATAGCTGACCTAAGGTTTGTAAATGCAGTGATGTGTGTTGGCCTAAAAAAGCAGTTAGTCCCGTCAGGTTTTCAGCACCCAAACCTCATTGAGTCCCAGAGAAGTGGGAGTGAGAGAGCTAAGTAAAAGATCAATAGGCCATTTCAGAGGCTTTTGTTTTTAGCCTGGGTGAAGTCCATCTGTAGATCCCCCTCACATTAACTGAACACAAGACCTTCAGCGGTGACAGCTCACACCCTCGAGCCGCAGCGTAAACATCCAACATCTGCCAGAATCACTCCCAAGTCAACTATTAACATTGTACAATAGCTTTTAATGAGCACCTTTTTCAAGAAAATCATCAGCTCAAAGGCAAAATTGGCAAACTGTTTCCTGCAACCTAAAGGAGTCTACAGAAGGCGCCTGTTGTCGTTCACGCGAGGTTTTATAAACGGCAGTCCCAATCTTTTTCAATGTTTTTTTAGAGTTTCATTTGCCACCCCTGAACTTGTTTGACCGAATTTAGAATGAAATTACTATCCTGGGATGATTTGTTCAAATCAGAAAATATGTAATATGTTCTATTGTTCTCATATTGATCATCTGGGAAGGGGAGTGATAAAACGTTATTAACAATGGCCCAAATACATACCTATACAGTCCTCTCTGTGAGTTTTTTCTTTTGTTGCAGGTAGCCCTAGCTGTTTGAATGCTGATATGTGAGACTCGTCCATCTCTTCACCACTGCATGCCACTATAAAGGCAGACCATTAAGTTAGCTAAACCAAAATACATTATACTTGATACGGCAATTAAGAAACTGTATAAATAAAGGAAAGAAATCAATATATTTTTGTCATTTTTAATTACAGTGATAAAAACAAATCATCGCTTAATAAACAAAAATATCAGGAGAAAGAATGTAGAGCCAAAAGGGTAAAACACTGAATAACGCTGACAGAATGTAACAAGGTTAGGATTAGTGCAAGTGCATAACTAATTTCCGGAGTAAAATGAGATATTTTGCTGAATTCCTTCATGGAACAAGTGAATGTTGTTATGAGTGTCTGAAGGTCAGGGCTGTTGTGTTGGATGCATAGGCTAACAATAGCGTCGCCCTGCTGGCTCCCACTAGACATGCAGAACTGGTTGCCAAATGAATGTGACACCACAGTTCGAGTGCACCCGTCTGAGCCTGCCTCTGTTAAGCACAATGCAATGGTTCTTAAATAAACATGTCTTGCAATGCACTAATACATTGTTCTACTTTGTAAAGCCATTTGGCAAGTGTTAAATAATTGAAGGTACACTACCACAAAATGCTGACAACATTTATAAACATCTCAGCCACTATGGGGTGTAGACACAAACACATTTAAACTCACTTATGTGCTCATACAGTAACTCTTTGTTTTGCTCCTACAGAGTGATCAATGCTGGTAAGAGTGCCCTGAACGAGGACCAGGCCTGCTTTGAGGTGGCGGTGGCCCGGAGGAGACCCATGAGCTCCTGTCCTCCCTCCACCCCCAGTAAAACCCCCACGGCCAACAGAACTTTATTTGAATATATTTCCAAAATTGACTTTTCATTTTGCTTTCCTTTGTGATATTATTTGTGTGTAAACAGACATAGCCCGTTCTATAACACTCTATATTTATTCCAGCAAATAATTTAACCAATGGGAGCACAATTCTTTATGTATCTGTGCATGTGATGAGCCAAGGCTGTCCATTTAGTCATAAATAACCTTATAAATGAAGCTTGGATAATGTCTCAAGGTTTTCTTCTTCTTCCTTAGACTGTGCATTAGGTAGGTTTCCTGAAATGTGAAGATATATTCAATCATTTCATTTAAAAATAGAATTTTGACTTCATTAAGCAATTTTGGCACAAGTTTTTTTTATAAATGGAAAAGTCATTAAGTGCAACATGAGATAAAAGGGAATATTTCATTGGAATGAGCGATGTGTTTTTAAGAATATTTTTCATGTTGATGCTTGTAAGCTTGTATTTTAAAAGCAGAAATATATCCCCATCTTCGCCCAGCAGGCAGCCGGCTTTTCTAGTTATTCAAAGCTTAGTAATGATGAATACATAACCTCATCTATTAGGGAGAATGCTGGATTGTATCAAACTGTTTTCAGGACTTAGAGGGAGCGTAGATCATTCTGATGTCGGTGCGCCTTGCTAATTCGATGATGAAACATTACATACAAATATGACTTTGAATGTAAACATCCATCTTTGTATTCACTCGGCAAAGGGAGATGTAAATTGAGCAGCAGAGAGTATAGCTGTGGGCAGAGGAGGTGGCTGTGGAGGGCAAAGTGACTGGCATATAGGAAGGATGGTTTATTTGTATTGCACATCATATACACAGGGTAAATCAAAGTGCTCATCAGTGCTGACGCACAACCTTTTGAGTGAAGTCTGCATGTCCTTCCTGTGTTACTGTGGGTTCCTTCTGGCACCTCTGTCTGTCTAAAGACGAGCAGACTGTGAGTAAATGGTTGTCTGTCAGCTCTGCCCTGACCAGCATACATTTTCTGTACATGTCTTTCCTGTGTCCATTTTGGTTGGCCCATGAGAATAAATGTGAGTGAATGGTGGTCTGTCTCTGTAACAGACCTGGATTTGCCCCGCCTAAGGCCCATAGTTTTGTTTGTTAGGCATCAAACTGCCTTCGGACCTAAACCATAAGGGCAGTACCAGTGATGCCTATCTAGTCCCCTATAGCATTTGTAACAGGATCAAGTGCACAACTTTATCAAAAGCAGCACTCCAACAGGACTAACAGCATCAGTGTTTAGGGAGACAGGCAGATTGGCAGACAGGTGGGTGTGGAGAAGAAGTCACACAACCATGAGGAATTGCATAATTGCTGAGATGGAGGAGGAGAAGGCCTCAGCGGGTGGCCCAGTGCTTCCTGTGAATTACTTGCTACATTTATGAAGCGCTCCGATAGCAGAATGCAAATGAAAAGGACTGGATAAGACAACAGAGAGAGAGTCAAGTTCAAGTTGCCTGTTTAGGATCACCTTCATCTGGACCTCTTTAGCTGCCGTGCTTTGAGAGCTGCAGGAATTACGCTAATTAAAAAGAGAATTGTGGAGACATAACACACTATACTGTAGATGCCTCTCTCTCTTTGAGTGGCTACTACAGTGGAGGCGATCACAGACATAAAACACAGAAGTAAAGTAGTAAATAATTGATTGTTTCTTTTGCTTATTCCAGTTAGGGATAAGAGCTGGAGCCTATCCCAGTAACTATGGGCCGTAGGTGGGGTACACTGTGGAGGGTTGCCTGACTGACACATTCATAACTAGAAAGCACTCTGAGAGCCCAGACCTTCGCCAAGGCAGCTCATCTCCCAAAATGGAATCTACAGCTCTACATGCTGTGTAATTCCTGACCTTCCCTGAAAATTCAATCCAAATCTGTTCAGTAGTTTATACGTAAAGTTGCAATGCCATAAAAAAAAGAATCCTGACAGTACACGGATCACTCCCAAAATCTGATAAATTGTTCCTTGTGTCATTTCTGACCTGAAAATTTCATCCAAATCCAGTAGTTTTTGCCATAAGTTGCGAACAGACAAACCCACCCACAAACACACAGACACATACTGAAAACATTCACTCTCACATTCATTCACTAAAAGCTATTTTGTGTTTACCAATTCTTCGAAGACATGCTGGGAGGAACCCGGAGTACCCGAAGAGAACCCACTGTAACAACTAGACTACAGTTGGCTGACCTGAAAATCAAATTCAAATCCTCTTTGCATAAAGGCAGCAAAGCTATTATGCCACCATGCCACCTCCCACATAAAAATAAATCTAGTAATACTTACTAACAAAAAAGCTTAGCCCCTGATTTACTAGGAAGCATGTCCATCGTTAGCTGCCGTCTTAAGCTCAGATAACTGTGGAGAATATACGAAACACAACTTTGATTAAATATAATTTTGCCATCGATTCTTTTCTCTCTCTTTGTGAGGTTACAACAAACAGATAATCACAGTCGTAAAGCTGTAAGGAGGAGTTGGAGGAATCAATAGTGGCGATGGTGACCATTTATGGCTTGTATTATTCCACATTCATGACCTACCACCGCCCCATGCTGTTGCTGCCCCCAGGCGAACGCTCATTGTCACTCACATTTGCTCATTAAGTGCCAATCACCCAGTACTCCGGGCTATCATTTTGCCTGCACTTGGTAGCACTGCAGATGTCGCGTAATGATCCCCTGCCTACTTCCTGTATAATCCAATGTAGGTGCAGTTGACAGAGTTTACCCATGACAATGAACTATGGCACGGAGTAAACTGCCGGTGAATTGGGTCAACCTCTGTTTGCTACTGCATGGAGAAAGTAAGGTTGGGTGTAACCAGGAGCATGGTATTTAGACTGCATAGGTAAACACTATTAGGGGTGCCCTTAAATTTTTAGGGGTCATATTATGCCATTTTCAAGCTTTTTGATTATTTTGTTTACCTCTAGAAGCATATTTTGGGTCATAATTTTAAAAATGCAATGTTTATTGGAATAGCTTCCCTCTGCTGATAAAGCTCAGACTAGGTGCATGCCCTTATAAGGTCCTCTTTCCCCCTGCAGGCTGCACTCATTTCTACATCCAATGATATGTTCTTCACTTGGAAACATTATAACTTGGTGGAAAGCTAAGAAAAGTAAAATAAGCATAATAGTGTTAATGATTTTTAAGGCCCGAGCCGAGGCATAGCCGGCAAGGGCCTTAATCGCATTTTAAAAAAAATATATTTTCTATCAGGTCAGCAGGTTTTCCTACACTCAGCTTTGAGATTATACATCTTTCCACAAATACAAGAAAGAAAATGACATTTTACTTATAGGCTAAAAGCTAAAATAGGCTTTCTGAATTGTGCTTGGTAGAGAATTGTTCGCCACGAGCGTTCAAACTTTTAATGATACATTTGACAAGTGTTGTTTAGGAGCCATTGTCTGCTTTATTGTACTCTGGTAAAAGTTTCAAAAGTCTATTCATTGCACCAAAGCCCCTTAGTAAAGAAGAAAAGCTGACCTAGCCACCTTCCTCCTGAAGCCAGGGCATACAATCCTTACCTCCTTAGTGATCGTAATGACAATGAGTGGTTGGTGCTTAAAATCTCAAGGTCCACTTAAAATGGAGCTTCATAAATGTTATGTTGAATAAAAAGATAATAGAATGTAGCTATAGAATAGAAAAAAATAATTTTCCATGGCTCCAGTGGCTGTGTGTGAATAAAATAAAGAGGTGCTCCAGCACACAAGTGTCATGTGTCAGCAGCCATGATCCTGACGATAATTGACAAGTTGTCATAATTCAGGCATTTGGTGAAGCAAATAAATCATTCACAGCCCAGAGAGACAGGGGCTCGAGATAATGCCGTTTCTATTCCAATAACTCCGCCAACTGTACAGCCAAGGCCATCGGAATATCGACTGAGCACAATGTCCGGTGAAGGCTCTTACACGTGTATTAATAATGCACGTCTTTAGATTTAAAAACACATTTAAATAAAGCAATACAATTTTCATCCCACAAAATAGAATTGGAAAAACTGCATTAGCCTAAAAAAGGATAGCCTTCCTATAAAGAATGTTTTCCGCATGCTTCTGTTTGGACATTGGGAGTTACCCAGTTGTATAATTCATGGTAATGGTACATGCCAACTCCCCTAAGAGAGATTGTATTCTGACAAACTGATGCTCAAATCCATTATCTAGTCACCATGAACTCCCTTAAAGTTCGACACATTTTTAACTACAGCTACTCTATGAAGATTAAAAAGTATACCTAAAAAAACTCTTTGACATATACCATAATATTTCTACCACAGAATACAATGCATTGGCAAAAAAAAAGCCTTTTTGAGATTTTGCCAAACTCAGAGTAGCAAGTCAATTCAAATTTTAAAACAAATGCAAATATACACTGGGTAAAGAACCAAAATGTTTTATTGTAATAATAGGCTTTGGTTGCTAAGAAGCACTAACCACTCTGCCAAAATGCACCCCTTTAGATTTATATAAAAAAAATTGAATTAAAATAACTAAAATTCATTTGGTAATCCTGTTGCAGCTGTAATTGCTGTGAAAAGCCTGTTGCCAGTCAAATGTGGAGAGTTAAAGCCGCTCGGGGGGGCTATAAAAAAACATCTCCATCTGGATTTGATTCTGAATGTAAACGCCACAGCACTGTTACTCCTCATCACATATCCACAGACATTACCTAATCACCTTATATCACACACCAGGAGGGCAAAGTTCTGGTCTGGGTTGAAAACTCATTTTGATTAATGATGGGTGGGAATGCGGTTGATAATAAATAATATGGAAAAAGGTCAAGGCATCAAGTTTTGTTGACAACACACTTGCATTATTTATCAGTGTTGGACTTAGCTTCATTTTTTGGTTCATGTCTTTCTTTTGCACCGTTTCTCTGTTCAAGTAGATAGCCAGCACTTTTTGACTAGTATTGATTAAATGTGCACAAGGCATTACTAGTGTCAAGTGCAGAAATGTCTAAAGGCAAGCCCCAAAAATATTTTTTGAGGGCTTCATTTGCACACATAATTTGAAGATATAGTGTTTCAGGAGATATTTCAAAAAGAAGCAATGGTTCTGCTGCGGAGGTGGTGATGGGGAAGAGAGAGTGATGGTGCAAAGGAGGGCTGTAGCTCAAATCTGAAAGTGTTTTCTGTTTAGACAGCTGATCAATGACAGTCACTCACAGGCGGTGGTAAAATATGTCTGTAGCTACAGCTGCCCTGGGACAGTCTGACAAACATGTGGCCTGCATGCTGCGCTCATGTCCTCTCTTTTTCATCCACCACCAAGCACAATTCACACAACTACATTCATCCATAGGCGAGGTGAGTTGAGTGTCTTGCCCAAGGACACAATACCACTACAAACCACTAAATGTAGGATTCAAACCACCATATAAACTATGCGTTAATTATATATCAGACAAGTATATTTGACACCATTGTTTTACATGAGCATTTTTTTACTTTTCAGTTTTACCCAAATAATTGAGGCTTTTAACAATTACTTTTTGGAAATCCTTGTAGCTCCCCAGCCTTAAGTCCTCTGGGATCTGGCTCCATCTCAAGGCATTTTTTTGGCAATTAGGTCCTTGGTGTTCTCTGCTGAATGGCTCTTTAATCAGCTGCTATGGTTTTTTCCACTCCTTCTTGCCTCATAGCTCAGTGTATGTGAGAGGGGATGCTTCCAGCTCCCATTCCCACAGTGTTCCCATGCTCCTCTCTGCCTCGTCCTCCACGTCTCTCCTGGAGGGACTGCCATCATGCCGCCTGTACGTATCTGCGATATCTCTGGAGCCGTATCAAATGAAGTTAGGGCTTTTTTTTCCCCAAGTCTCTGGAGATGGTCTCAAAGCCTCTGTTTTGTCTTTGCATGCAGTGACATGTGGTTATCTTTTTCTCACTTCAATTCTCACTTGCACCGATTCATTTTACAGAGCCAGTTATGGTAGAAATGATGAGTGGTTGTGGGCTTGTTAGACCCGCAAAGGTCATGACTTTAAAAAAATCATAGAAATCTTTGAGTGGTTGAGATTTACACTAATAGAGGAAAAAATGTGGTGAAATGGAAAAAAAAACACAAACAAACTATGAACCAGTTTATTAACTGAAGTACGGGGGTGCACAAGTGCATACAGTATATAGGCAGCTATAAAGGAACTATAAATGTGGGAATGTATATAAAGGATCTCTAGAGAGAGCTACTACAGCAGCAGGCAATCAGGAAAGAATGGAATCAGATTTCAACACCAAAACTCCAGAAACTCATAACCTTGATGCCTAGATGTCATCAAACTGGTTTGAAAAGAAGAGCTACATCATGGTAAACATGCCCCTGCCCCAACTATTTTGATTCCTGTAGCAGACATCAAATGTGAAATGAGCTCATTTCGTGCATACAATTGTTTAAATGTCTCAATTTAAACATTGTTATTTATGTTTTAGTGTGATTATATTGAATCAAATTGTAACTTTTTCCAAATTCAGGTTGTAAATTCATTCATTTTTCCACCTAGGGGTTGCAGATAACTGAAACATTTCCAAGTAGCTATGAGCGTTAAACACGACAGTAGCAGAGTAGGTGCAGGACTGCAGTTACTCTCCGATTTCTTCACTGTAGGGGCAATCTATATATATATATATATCTATATCTATATATGAGGGATATGCATAAGTTTGACTTCTGTCATGTCTAAAGGTGGCCTTGTATTGTTTAATTTTGAAATTATTGCTCGAACTAAAACTAATGAACAATCTAGAGCATGTGGACATATATTTGGATGGTGAGGAAGCCAGAGTACCCTGGAGAACCCACAGAAACACAGCAAGGACATACAAACTACACTTAAAACACAAAACTCAGATTTATGCCACATCAGGCAGTATTTGAAATATTATGGAAAATCTGTAACTCGGACAGGGTTGTACGTAAAATATTAGTAGTTCATCAATTTTGCTCAAATCACATTTCTTCTTCATTCTGAGGCTTGGTTAGAACTTTAGCATGGTTAGCTCAAACCATGTATGACTAAATCCAGTGACGCATTGTGGACTCATTGATTAGCAATTTGAACTCAAAAGCAGGTGAATAAGTCTACCTAATATAGCAGCCTGTGACTCAATAGTCAAATTTCCAGCTTATATGGATGAAGAAAAATCTTTAGAAATAACTACACCAACACATCTTCAGCTTTGGAGATGAATTATGCAGCTTTTGGTAAACATGTTATACTGTATGTAACTCTACAGGACACTATGCAGGGTATGTACATAAATGAACAGCATGAAAACACCATTTGGAGAAAAAAAAATGATCCCATTAATATGCATTCACCAGACTGTGATCTTTAGGAGTGCTGGGATTTGCTCTTTTGAAGGCAAGTATCAGTGAAGTCTCATCTAATATCTATCTTGGCAAAACCTACACAAATTGGGGAGGAACATTTCTACCAATAACATACACTAGCTCTCACTATTTTCAATTATTGATTAACTAGAGGATGTATGTGACAGCTGTACAGAATTAAAAGTCGAATGTATATTATTATATTATTCCCACATGTAATGGAAAATCGGTGGTATAGGTTATTCTTGTCTATATCTAAACGCTTAATTACTGGAGCTAAATTAGAGAGTAATGTGCACGTGTATAAAGCAAGGGGTCACTGTAGCAAAACAATTGACACTGGAATTGTAGTTATTTCTGAATTAATAAAGCTCTTAAGTTTGCCTATTTTTTTTTTCTTTTTTGAGGGACAAAATAAAGTTAACTTAAAGGTTAGTGTAATTGGATTTGTCTCTATCTCTGCCTATGGGCATTTACATTAGTCTAGTTTTATGGTACCTAGGCTGGCGTTAGGGGTTGTGCTGGCACAGAATAAACATTAAATTGCCTAGTGAAGCTTTAAAACAAAGTTGATTTCCTCATAACAGTCTGAATGGCTTCTTTTGTTGAGCAAGAAAGCCAGGCCTCTGCATCCTGCTCCTCTGTTTACATTTTTGTAATTACCCACAAGGCCCTGCAGCATGTTGACTGTTCTGTGTCTGAAAAGCCATGAGCACAGACCATGTAATTATTTCCTGAATAATTTCTCATTGATTGGTATTGAGATTGATGTATTATTCCAATATCAGATATTTTTAGGCAGTAAATTCACAGGCTTGGGGAGTAGGCAACATGTTCATATTTCATATTGTCAATTCAATTCACAGCAGCAACATATACTTATACAGTCCCACAGTCACAAGGTTAGCATAATGACACCGCTATGTCACTTAAGAGGCTAGCTAAAATGGGAGGATGGCAGCGCATGGGATCAGTGTTTACCCACCTGGCCAATTAGATGACAGAAAAACCTACAAGACGGAGTCTGCCTCCAGGAGCAGGTACTAGTAGTTATGGCACTCAGCAGTTGCTAGGCAACACCGTCTATCTGTTATTGAGAAAACTTGTTGTGGCTATGGCTATTATATGTATAAATCACTAGTAATCTCTGCACTTCAGATAAGGTTCTGAACCTGTGTGGAAAAAAATCATCTAAGGTATGATTTATTCTCGCCGCAGTATCAGAAATTGATCACCCCAGACCAAGAAAGATCAAGTGATGTAAATACTTTTCCAATGAGAAGAACTCGATAATGTAGGCCCTATGTGTTAAAGTAAAAGCTCTAAAAAAAAAAAACTAAAAAAAAACAGCTTGTTCTGAGGCTGCATAGATTCATCATAACCTTCTAAGTTGTCTATTTAAGAGATTCATCTTACGTGAGAATGTAGGTAACTATGGGAAGGATGAGCTATGGGTTCCTTGTAAGTGTTTGATGTATGCACCACTTGGCAGGGGTTGCGGTGTAAGCAGAAATGATGGGAGTGTAGACACTTTGGCATACATCACATAGAAAGTTGTACCAAGCCTGAGAATCTATTTAAAATTAAATTCCCTCCATGTCCATTACCCCCTATGTTTTAACGGCTCAAAATAAATCTAGGTTAACTCATCTACGCTCAGCTCATCTTCATGGTTATATAGATTTTCTTTTATTTCTTATACCTTATCGGCCTCTGCATTTAAATGACAGAATTGTGGTTCTTTACAGAAATTGATATTATGACTTTCTGATACACTTTACAACAAAGACTTCACCATTAGAATTAACTATGAATGATTTAAAATCTGTTCTACTCTCATTATTCTCAGTGTACCAGGTTGAAATTAGCAACAAATTGGTCTAGAAACTAAAAACAGAAGCTAAACCAAGACCAAAACATCAAACTAAAGAACTAAATAAGCCAGTTTTCAGAAACTTAACCAGGGTTATGAGTAAAATAGCTTTTGTATTTCTATGGTAAACTGGAAAAAGAAGAGGCATTTGAACATAGCCAGGATTAGAGAAGGTCATAAGATCAGTCCCCGGTATGTTTCAGGGGCAAATTCTTCCCTTTTGTTGTATATTCTGGCCTTTTTCAAAAGATTGCCAGTGTATGCCCCCAAGGGTCCAATCCTGCACTTGACAGAAGTCAGTGGTGCAAGGTTGATTTTTGATTTTATCACCTGGTGTAAGAGGGGACTTGTAGAACTACATTATGTAAAAAATCCACATTAGGTGATAATCTGGCAATAAAATTTTCTGTTCATTATAAAACTGCATTTTGTAATAAACTGGCCCAAATTCGACACATTTTGCTCTACATTTTTTACATTTTAAGAAAGTTTGTACAAAATATGGTTAGTGAATTTGTGCATATTGTAATAACTTTCTCAAAATGTAAAAAACTAAATGTGGGTCCAATAATACAAAATGTGGCAGTTTATTTCAAAATTATATTACATTATGAACTGATAACGTTAATAGATTTTGGCAACTTATTACATAATGCGGAATTGTTATAATATATAATGTTGCTCTGAAGGACTTTGTGCCTTTTGGGTCAAATGTAGTTGTTAAAAGCTGATACATCAACAAAGACCTGGGGACTATGATGTAGCCTTAAGTAAGCAAATCCCAGACATATTATGTACAGCTGAAAAGTGACCTCAATTGTTTTTCACCAAAAAGATGTCTGTCCAAGTAGCACTTTATTGGACAAAATGAACATAAATCAGGACCAAACCAGGTCATAACCAAGTCTAAACCAGACTGAAATGAAGACTAATAGGTCTATTTAAGGACTAAAAATAGAGCAAGCACATGTACAGTCTATATTCATGCAGGTGATGCTTCATAATAAAAAGTGCAAATCATGGATTTTAGTGTCACATTTTACAATTTCCTGCTTTAGTAGTCATGTTATTTAACTGGTTTAGTACTGACTGTGTTCTATTTTGGTCCAATAAGAAAAAGCTAATATTAGGTGGTACTTAGTGTGCCAATGACTGCTCTACGTGCTTATTTCATTAAACATGATATCATTCTTGCAGGCCACAGTCACTGGATTCACAGGTTGTGACGCCTGCAGCCTGACACACACAGTAACATCTCTGTTCTCTTCTCTATCCTTCCTTCTCTTCATTCTTTTCTTTCTCTCCAGCTCAGGCACAGTCCAGCGGTGCCAGTTTCGCCCGGAGCCGACTGACCACAGGAAGGAGCAGCATTTTGGAATTCAGGCGAGAATTGAGTCACACGCAGTGGCAGCATCAAGCATCAGGCATCAGGCGTGTTGTGTTAGCCAGCTTTTCTGTTTCTTACCACCACGACCCACTGGATTCAAATGGTATTTTAATGGCTGTGTCCACCCCATTGTCTCTCTCTCTCTCTTTCATCTTGTGTTTGCTATAAGTTGAACTGACGGTTATTGTCAACACCTTTCCTTCCATTAGAGTCTCCAAAGACAATAGGAGACCTTGTCCAGGGCACAATAATGTTGTCATATACATTCTTTCTTCTTGCAAACAGAATGCTAGGGGGATACATTTCAGCACTTGACGGTCAACACTAAAAGAAAAATCGGGATGATGCATTGATAGCATAGTATTTCAGGGTTTTTCATTTTGCAGAGGGGCCAAATTAGAAAATGACTAAATATGAGAGGAACGGACGATCACTTGACACATTAATTACTACTGGCTGATGTGCATTAGAAATACTAATGTACATCACACATATAATATAAAATAGCCACACATATTCTTCTTCTCCTTTATATTGAAACCATTTCAGCACAACTAAACTAAAAGCTTCCATTAAGTGTAAAACTGCAAATGCTAAAAACTCTTATGCATCAAGCTTCATTTGGGCGGATCTCTAGATATCTAGAAATATACACGGCTTTCACCTCAGCAAACAAATCCACAAGCTTACAACCGCATCTGCAATAATTCTGACAAACTTAATGGCAGAATTGTTCCATATGCTCATATTTTTACAAATCTGGGGCAGGCAGGGTCAAGTTCAGCCGGGCCAATTTTGTTCCCGGGTCACCTGTTGAATAGACTTAACATAGAGACCCTTTCAATGTTTGGAAACAAAAAGTTCTAAATTCAGGAATGCAAGACCGTAATACATGTTCAAGGGAGAAATTAAAATTAGCCTCAAAATATTGCAAATAAAGATGGTTTGACAAATAACAACCATTCTGCTACATGTAGGTGATGTCAGAGCCTGGTTAGGAAACATTAGTGAATGTACCTCACATTATACTGTTTATTTAATGCACACATTAGTATAGCATTTGACTGGTGGCAAAATTCTTGATTGTTAGGTTTTACTGGACAAGTCCTTACAGAAATGTTGAAGACCACAATAGTTTTTTTTTCAGAATTATTCTATCCCTCGCCAGAAATCCTTCTTTTTTTGTAAAGTTAACTCACTTTTGCTCCAGTCGCCTTAAAATTTGATCCAGCCTCACCTGTTAGTACTGGGAGAAAACAACTATTCCTGTTTTATGCAGGTATTGACAATCTTGCACAGGGCATGGATGAGCGGTAATACATGTATGAACTCACCTATTTATATTCATAGTGGTTCTTATACAGAAGGGGGCAGTCGGTGAACCTCTTCAGACGACACAGGGAAAAGTGAAAGTTTAATCCTGGGGTTTATGTACAGGGAGACTATTATCCATCTTAAAATTTCCATACAATATCCTTGAGATTTATAGGTATTACAGAAGGTGTTTGCAACAATTCAGAATTCTTTCAATGTCACACTCAACAATAAAGCAGCCTTGAACATAATAAAGACTACTTCTGAGTCACTTACCAATGTAACTGTACCATTAGTGTAACTATTAGGATAAAAATAGCAATAATAATAGCTAATTGCAATTAGCATTAGCATCTCTAAATATAACAAAAATCCACATTAGCATAATTCTGTTCTCCTTCCCTCCTTCTCCTCTTTATAGACTTTGTATTTCAGTAAACAGTATTTCTTTAAGAGATATTTGCTTCAGTTTTCTTTCTCAGCTGTTGTACAACTAGTTGATACCAGAGCACTTCCTAATTCTAGAACACAAGTCCCAGGTTTATGATTATATATTGTCATTAATAGTGTTCTAATGGACAGTAAAGTCAATACTGGGTCATATTTATAAAAAAATATATAAAAATTGTAAAGATCCTCCTTAATACCTTTAACTTAAAGACATGACCCCTGCTTGTTATTAGGTACATCTATTCAACAGCAAGTTAATAGAAAAATGTAGTTTGGACACACCTCATTCATTCAATGAGTTTTCTTTATTTTCATGAAAAGGCAAGAAATCCCACTTATTAACCCTGACAGGGCACACCTGTGAAGTGAAAATCCTTTCAGGGGACTTG
>JAVQKC010074125.1:0-10444 GCA_036025475.1 Philypnodon macrostomus | reverse complement strand
TCAGACATTCAATGTTTACGATGTCTCTTAGATAGCTTAAGGTTTACTTTTCAGCTATCTGAGGTGAAAGTCTGGTCACTTGACAATTTAAGTGTTTACGTTGTCACGTACTATCTGGCCGTAACTCCCAAGTGGCAACAAATCTTAGTGTTCTGATCTCCGAATGGACGAGTGGTTCCAGATGAGCGACTCCACAGCGTGGTCACTGCGTGAGTCCATGAGTGTCCTCCTACAACGATATAAATATAAAATCATGCATCTCATATTCAAAAGATCTACTTATGGCATTTTGTTTTCTTCTGACAGACCAATAAGACAATAACTTCAACATGTAACATAGACTATATTTTAACACATGGTTTATCTTTAATAAACCTCTTGGCTCCCACACATACAGTAAGCCTGGCCAGCCACACTCATTCACTATCCATTTGAAGTAGTTCTGGAACCATTCCCCGTGAAATCTATTCCCCCCTAAATCAACTTTTTATCCAGATTGGTCCACTGGTCCAACAATACTTCATTCTGTTGTGTACTGACACTTTTTTGATTGAAAAAACAAAAACAAATCAATTTCAGAGGTAGTTTATTCCAATATTTTTCAACTGGACTAATCCCACCCACATTTATATACCTGAACACTTTTTTACATAACCAAAGTCAAACAAATCTTCTTTATCATTCCATGTAAATAAACAACAATATTCAGATTTCAAAAGGTTAAACATAACCTCCCTGAAACTCACTTTAGACACATTGTCTCATCTACATCCATTTAGTCCACGTATTAAAAATCTAACAAAGACTTACTTCTTGTATAGCATATAAAATGATTCATATGGCTGGCCAGGCTTTCCATGTTGATCTCACTTGATAAAAAAACATCCCATTAGCTAATATGGCACAGACTATTTACAAATAGATGCATGTGTTTGGCTTTAGACAAAATGTGCCTCTCTGTGTTCGAGCTCTTGTAGGTGCCTCGGTCGAAGTCTTTGGTAAACTGCTTTAGTCTCGGATGGACTTAGGTCATCCGGGCTGCTGGGTGGAGGCGACTGGGGAGGTGAAAGGGTTGAGGAGGATGAGACTTCTGCATCAATAGCACTGTCTGTAGAGTCCTGGGATGGGAATCTAGTTTGTGGGGGGCTTGTTTGGGCTGGGGGTGTTATCACCTGATCTGGGATAGCTTGAGTTGGTGAAATGGATGCAATGGTGGTTGTAGTGGTGGTCGTAACTGTAGTAGTCCAACTTGGAAGTGTCCTTGCTCTGTTGTTTATAGGTGGCTTGTAAAAAGTCCCAGGGGGGGGTTGAAGAGTCCTTGGCGCTCTTAAAGTTAGCGGAAGTTTTGGCGATCCACTAGATTCCGAATTCTCCGGTTCAGGATCCATTTTAGTCCAAACTGATTTTAGGGAAACTGCATAGGGGCTAGTTGAAAAAGCATTGGTTACACTGCTTGTTGTATGGGACAGAGAAGCAGTAGTTATTGTTGGGACAGAAGGGATGGGAGAAACTGGCTTGACTTGCACAGGGTTGGTTGAGTTCGCCACTATCATAGCAGTCCTGGGCGTAACATCATAGTGCTTGTACTTCCTGTCCCATGTCCGCCTATGCATCGCTTGTGTATCGATAAAAGGCGTAATATAATATGTGCTAACTCTAGATGAGCCACTTTGGCGCACTTTTTCGGGTTCAGGTGTCTCCTGGATCGTTTCGGAGACACTGTCCCGTTCAGAGAATCCGTCAACATCAGCAGCATTACCATTGTTCCTTTCACTTAATTGGGTGGGGTTGGGGAGGCGCTCCAATGGCATGCTGATTGGTCGAGAAAACTGTCTGGCACGCTGTGCTCGTAGCTGGACCTTCTGTGCCACAGTGGTTGAGGGTGAGGATGTGGTGCTGGCAGTGCTGGGACGTCCGAATACTAATGTGGACTTCTGGATGTCTGCAGCAGCTTTCGAAGCTGGAGAGAGTCCATTGGAGTTGCTGGAGGCATCAGTTCGCTCAGTTCCAGGCTGAACCTCTTCCACTTCATTCAGGATATGTGAGGAGGGTATGACTGAGGAGTAGCGCTTGTACACTTTGCCGGTCTAGAGAGAAGAAAAATTTGATTAGAAATTGTTTTGTTTTGTAATGCATTAGTGACCAAAGCATTACTTAAAAATACTCATGAAAAATCAATGCAAAACTGAAAGCATAAGCAATAAACTGTTATTCATCAAATTATTGCCAATTAAATAATAATAATAATTTAATAATGCTCTGTTACCTTCGAATAGACAACGGAATTGTACTCGATGAAAGAGGCAAGCCAATGAAAGAGACTATTCCATACAATCCAATACAAACTTGTAATTTTACAACATTACTTTAATTGTTCTGTCATTACTAGCCTGTAATTGTTTCCAGATAAGTGCGAGTAACAATATATATATATAAAGAAATAATTATATTCCCAACTTGATTCAGCTTCACATATGTCTGTTCACATTAACATTCTGGATTGGCAACTAATACTTCACTATTATGTGAAATGTATTTGAAAAGCTGTAGTGTAACTATAGTACAATTTAAACTAGCACTTTCATAAAGAAACATATACCATACCCATCATTTTTATGTCAATCAAGATGGCTTTACAACTGCATAATTTAATTACAGGTTGTGGTAAAACAGTGCAATAGTGAGTCATATTTTGTGATAGTAAAAAAAACACTTTTTTGAGTTTGATTAAAGTACAGTACATATATATTATCCATTCAGTTCTACCTCTTTGATGTCCATGAGTGAAGTGGAGTGTCTGCTGAGCCTCTGGATCTTCTCCTGGGGGGTGAGTTTAGGAGAGGCCTGTCCCAATGCAGTCAGATCTGAACCAGGCAGAGGCATCGGGTCAAAGACAGTTAGGTAATGTCGAACCAGTAACTCCACCATCAGCGCCTGGTATGGGTAATCCACCAAAGAGGACAGGGACACCTCAGCATCAGCCTGTCGAGGTTTGACCAGTGTGGGGCCAAAGATGATGCCCAGGTTACTTGCGGTCATCTTGTTCTCCTCTGCCTGCTCAGTCACTCTGTGGATGATGAAATACATTATTGAGAAACTGCATATTCATGAAAATAAATCATGTTTGCACATTTTAGCTTAAATAAGAGAGCTTACAGACCCCCTTTTCTAAAATGTGTCCCACTTTATTTGATATTTCTTTGTCTTAGGGAAGTTTGGAGCATTTTGTATACTGTTTTTTCTATTTTTAGCACAAGCTACACAGATTAAGATAGTACATACAACCACAGACGACATGTCATTTTAGCACAGTTTAAAAATATAAGTGCTGGACTAAACCCAACTAAAATAGCTCATCCCTCAATTCCACTTCCTCCTTCCAGTTTCCTCAGTATCCTCCTCACAGCTACTCATTCACAATACATATCGAAATGTGTTCATTTCTTACTTGTGTAAATGTGCTATAAGGTATCTCAGTGTCCTGTAGTTGGCCGTGGGGAGCTGTCGGAGCAGGTCTCGGATCTTGAACATAACTCTGTTGAGCTCGACACCGGGAGCCTCTTTAGCTGCTGTCTGGTTACTCTGTCGAATATTAGCCTCTTCTACGATCACCCTCTGGCACTCTTTGGCCAAACCAATGACGTCATTGTAGTATCGATACAGGATCAGTGGCTCTGGCAACTGCAAACAAAACATTTTAGGATTATGATATGATGCAATTGACAGGTAAAAGTAAGTATTTTTATTTCCTTTGTTTGAGATGTTCTTTTATATAATAGTAATCAGCCTTATATTATTAGGCACCAATTGAACCTGTATAAAAATAAATATTATATTCTACTCTTCTGCAATATTGTCTGATAATTCAGCCTTTCAACTAAACAGCCCCCCCCCAAAAAAGTAAATTAATTAAAATTCTATAAATGAATAAAAAAATAAAATAACTTAGAAATAAAACTGTTGTAATCCTACTGAGTAGAGTAAACCTGTATTCGCTGAAGCGTACCTGTCGTAGATAGAGTTTGAGCACATTGCTAATATCATGCGGTGAAAGGTCAGAGAGTTCAACCAAGTCTTTGCCATTTTCAAACGCCTGACAGAGCTTTTCAACACGAGATTTGGCCCCATTCACCCGATAGATTCCCTACAGGAAAAAAAACATACAGCTGAGATGAGATCCTGCTTCCAACAACAGATAGATAATACAATCTACAAATACTACCATTGATACAAATTCAAATTAACTGTGTACCTTAATGTTAAGTGCTCGACTCTCAATCTCTGTCGTGCACTTCTTGATGATGAAGGGGATCCCATCTGGGCTGTTCCTTGAAGCTTGGGTGAAGTCAATACCGAATAGCTGTAGCTTGCCCTGGAGCTTCTTGTGTCCACACTGAATGGCAAGGGTCTCGAGGCACTTTTTATGGCAAGCCAATGAGCACTAAAAAAATGATAAACCTGGTTATTGCTAGTGAAAGGCCAAATATTTACAGTAAACTTAATATATTTCATACCTCTTCACATTCTGCACCATGGAAAACCACAAGACTGTCACACTCCCTGCACTTAGAAGGGGCTCTTAGTTTTCGGAGCTTGTGCGTTTGGGCGGCTTTGGACATTAGTGCGTTTCGGAACGGCCCGGGGGAACTGGCCGTCTCTGTCACCATCTCTGCCAGACCTGAAAACATCCACACATGAGAGTAAACTTTATTAGGAAGCTTTTGTACCTAATAAAGTGGCACTTGGTGGTCTTCTGCTGTGGCCCAATTGCTTCATGTTGTGTTGTTTTTCTCCAGCTGTATATAGAAATTCCATCACACAATGTTTTTCTTAAATATATGTGCATGACTAAATACATTGGCTTGATGCAAATTATTAGATATTTGAACTCACAAGCACAGAAATAGTTCTAAACAATTGTTTTTATTACAAAACATGGTTCAACTGGGCATTTTTATTACAGTATCTTCGAAAAGGAAGTCAGCAAAAATATAGGGTCTTATGCAAAAACGTACATTCACTTCTACGTCGAGGTGGAATTCAGGTCTAAAGTTTCCACCTCATCTTCTCCCTTACAGTAAACCCCAGCCCAGAGCTAGTTTCTATATTAGAGTACCCATATCAGCCTATGAGGAAGTGTACGCTCCTAAAAAGATGCCATACCATTGTCAGAGGGAGATGGTGGTTCCCGCTCATCCAGGTCGTCAGCAGAAGACATTGTCCCAGTGGATGGAGTCCTGGGCAGACAACGTTTAAAGTCTCCTGTTGAGTAACAAAGGATAAAAGTATAGTCCACATTAGTATTTTAGTGCAACAATTTGCCAGTTTTAGTTTCACAAAGGGAAGTACCATATCATGCATGCTGTGTGTTAAATGAGGAAGTAAAGAAACCTAGATCTAGTTATTTACTCTGCTCAGGATAGTCTGGTAAACAAAGCATATGTATAATAGTGTGCATTCATACATTTAGTGTGTGAAAGTCCACTGAATATCATAACATATAACTGTTTCTTTATGTCCTATACTTTGAAATCTATAAATTCTATAAGACACATCTTGCCATTAGCTATCAATTATAATTTATTACATATATATATATATATATGTAATAAATTATATATATATATATATATATATATGTCCATGTAATGCTTATTATTATGACAATATCAACCATATAATAGTAGTTAATAAATGAGTCCTGGTTCAGATTTGGTTCACTTTCTTCAATAATGATTTAGTCATCTCTAATGCTACACTAAGTAATTCTTATATCAAGTCAATAAATATACCAGGTGAATTTGTTATTACTTGTCTAGCTTTATTGATAACATCTATACTTAAAATGACACATATTCCTAAAATGTTGATATTAAAGCACATACCTGGACTGGCTGTGGGAGAGTCCATTGACCTGGACTCACTGCTGCCTCCAGCACTCTCAGAGTCACTGCACATCCCTCCATGACTGCCCTGGCTCCCTGAGAACCTTGCTCTGTTCGGGGCCTGGTTCCTCATGGCTACAGAAAACACAATTCAAAACATCAGGGTATGTATAATCAGAGTATATGTCCACAAAGAGGACTGGCAGCTGTCCTTAAAGTTATAATCTGAGACTGTTTCCATGAGTCATTAGACGAGTCCCAAAAAGCTACTTCCTTGTGTATAAAAAGACACTAGTTTGAGGCTATTTTTGTGATATTACACAAAATATTATTGTTATATTATAACTTAAAATATGGTTATTGTTCAAAGCAGAGAGACCCACATGTACCATGGAAGAAACCCCAGCCCACAATTTGAGAACCACTAAGCCATTTCACAAGTTGTCCTTTTGCAAAAGTATAATCAATGTAGCCTCGACTCACTCATTTAATTTCACCTTCTCAAACACAAAAGGTGCCCTTCCATGTGTCTTTATGGTTTAAATGACTCCAAGTCATTCACCATCAGTAACTCAGCCGCACAAGGACATGTATTATTATGTGAATCCAGTCTGTCTGTCTGTGCTATAGTTCATTTTGTACCTGTTCGATGTAAAGAGCCCTCCACATCATCTCCGCTAAGGGCGTCACATGAAGTGATGGATGCCTGCGACAGATTTCCGTGGGATGAGTGAGTGCTGCCCACCGACCTTTTGTTGAAGATGAACCTGAAAAAAAGATCTTTACAATGGACAACACTCTCTCTCTCTATATATATATTATTATATCATATTATATATATTTTTTTTTTACTGTGCATTTCAGACACCAACATAGTGTATTATAGCAAGAGGGCTGCACAATATTTAATTGTGGTTGTACAGCGCAATCCTGGTGTGATTTTGAGAAAATGTGTTTTTTACCTTGTCAGAGCATGAGCTTTATCTCATTATATTTACAAATAGCATTATTTAATAGCATATTATTCTATGAAGAAAGTGGGGAATAGGGTCAGTTTGAGTTTTTTTATGTAATGTAACTTATATGCTTTAAAAACGAAACATTTGCTTTTAGTTATAAATATTGGCTTTCTATTAAATAGAATATTTACTTAATGACAGAATATCAAGTTGTTATTGTATACAGGTTTTGTAAGCCATTGCTTGTACTGTATGTTAATCCCCACAGTTTATCAGTAATGTTTAGGTACATTTAAGCATTCCCTATTTCCCTGAGCAAGCTGAGACTAACATAGCTTTTATAGACAGCTCACAAACCAACACAACTCTCACGCTCACAATCTCTCCTCTGCATTCAAACTACGCCACAGATATTTCCTGAGGAAGGCATGCACTCTGCCTTTCCTCCATTCGGCCGTGCACTTCCTCCTGCAATGACTCAGTGTTGCCTTTGCTGAAAGAAGAACCAGTCAGCCATACAATGTGGAGGGGTGGAGGGAACTAAAAGATTTCAAAACACTGTTTTCTGAAGCTTAAGTTATTTCAACAATTTCTACAATACGACTAGAAGATTAGCAAGTTTAGACAAACCCAAACCTAATGATCTGTTCCTTTTACTGTCTGCAACCTGTTACTGAACATATATCATTTTAGAGCATTTTGAGTTATGTTGCGAACAAGAAAGAAATTGCCCTATGTCTTGATAGTAATATATGTATAAAGGTTTTATATAGTTTTATATATATTATAACAATAATTTGTTCTTTTGACAAAAACAGGGCTAACAAACCAATGGTGGCAAACACAAAACCTTCTTGGCATAGATCATTATGTCCTGCTTATTTTCATTAGCGGTTTGCAGCCTATTAAAGCAACTATGGGCCATAGGTGGGGACACAACCATTCACTCTCACTTTCATTCACTGGGGGAAATTTGAAATCACCAATTCTCTAAGGACTTGCGTGTCTTTAGGGGAAGCCATGCACCCCAATAAAATGTATCAGTGAAAATGTACGGGTCTTTTACCTGGTACTGTCTGAGGAGATGGAGTCTGAATGAATTCGCTCTTTAGGTAAATATCGGGGCAGATTTCGGACAAACTCGGCGTAGCACTCCCCGGGCTCGTACATTTTGGCACTATCACTCAGGGCCTGATAGTGAGTGGGTAGAGAGACGTTCAGGGCCTGCTGCATCTGAAACCAGTTCACTGTCACCTGGAAAAGGGAGATAATGATGTTTTGATTGGTCACATGATGATGGCAGCAATTTACACTATGTTACACAATTAAGAAACTACTTAATTTATCTTTTCTGAAATAAATCTGTAATCATCAAGATAAATATGCAGAAAATACTTTATATTTTCATATTGTGCCAGCATAATTAACTGGCAAATATAGTTGACCCTAATACTTCTGTAAACAGAAGTGAAAATATTCACAATTACAAGCTCTTCACCTTTTCCAAGTGACCTTACTATATTTGCTAAGTGACATTATTTGTTAGTCAACTCTAAATGCTGTAGCAGTTTTGAGATGTATTTAAAATGTAAAGTGCATTACAAATAGAATGGACTATTATTATTATTATTATTATTAAAGGTCCAAAAATGAAGGCTTGTTTTTATATAAAACTCAAAATAAATAACGTTTACTACATGGACAGCATGTATCTTTCTGTAAAAAACAATATGCACTCGACTCACTGCTTTGAGGGTGAGGTCACATTGAAACACCAGCTCCCTGATCTGAGTTAGGATGGTACTTTTGGCATTAGCCAGATCCATTTTTCTGACGCCAGCATCAGCCAAACAGCTCTGGTACTGCTCCTGGGCCTCTTCAGCCTGCCACAACACAGACAACACAACACAATGAAGACTGACTGCTGTGGTTTCCCCTATAAGACTACCCTGAACACTTTATTTTAGACAAAGACATGTAGCATTCATCCTCCTACCTTCTGCAGAGCCTCCTCCTCCAGCCGCCTCTTCTTCTCCAGCTGTTTATTGCCCGTGTTAGACGTCTCCTCCTGGGAGCGGTTTGTGGATGTGTGGGCTTTCTGGTACTCCTCTTTTCTCTGAGTTTTCACAGTTCGCGCCTTACGTAAACTTACATCTGCTTCTTGCTGCAAATAAAACGCAGACAGGGCATAAAGTGTGAGTTCATTTGAAGAAAGTTTCACTTATTGCAAAAATATATGCCGTAAGTAGAACGAGAAGCACTAGAAGACCTCTGCTAAGGCATTGATCCTATTACAAGACATGAACTTGAGCCGCAAATGCTCAATACATCGAGTTACAAAGCCAGTTTCCTACTGAAAAGTTATCATGCTATAAGAGCAGCAAGCAAACTTATTAGGAAAAGCATAATATTACAAGAAAATATGAATAAATAAATTTGGTTTTAGGTAAGAAAAGTTAAGTAAATGATGACAGAACATACACCCAGACATACATACTAAAATCCTATAATACTTTTGAATACTTTTTCAAACTGGCATCTATCAATTGAAATACCTGCGAAGCACTAGTACCATGTCATTAGTCTAGCCTTGAGCAAGAATTTGTCTAAGATTCTCCAAATACCATTTTCTTTTGCTCTCTTTGCCACTGCTCCTTGATGTCTTTTCTCATCTTGTCCAGTTCGTTCTTCCGAGCTTGAAGAGGCTGACAAAAGCCACAAAAACTGTTACATAATGAACACCTGTTATGATAGGCTTGTGTTATAAAATATTAGGGTAATCTTACCTGTAGGAATTTATTGGTTTGGAGAGAAATTGCCGTTTGACTTAGCAACTGACTGTATTCAATGTCATTCTTGAATGTAGAGATGTAGATATCGCTAAATGGCATGTAGTCCTACAGATTAATTTTTTTTATTATATTAGAAAGTAAAGTAAAAAAAATATCTTTATTTCTGTATAGGATGTTGCCTACCTGTAGACTGGCCAGCGACTTAGCAGATTCAGCCATCTTGGCAAAGTTTTTTGCATATTCAATATCTAAAATGAATAAAATAACATCAGAAATTCAACTTTACAAACTGGTGGCGGAACACAATATAATTGAAAATGTTAATAGCTTTACCCATAGCAAGTCGTTTCTCCATCCAGGCCAGGAGATCCTTGATGTACTTGGACCAGGCCTTAGCATAGAGCAATGCAGACTCCACCCCACTGTCATTTTTCTGTAATCTCAAGTCAACCTCTTCTTCTCGGGACAATGGCACTTCTTGACCTAAAGATGCACATTAAATCATCATACTTCAGAACTATGCAATAGCCAGTGCACTGTCCCACAAATTGTTTATATTATGTTAAGATTAAGATTAAACTACAAAACACTATACCAATGACCATCAAACCAATATTTAGACTGTAAAAAACATTTTGCCAATAAAATGTAGCCATGTTGACAAAATAGTTAATGAGGGAATTCCTTGTTGAAACAAGGCCTGTGCTGTCGTCCCGACAGCAAAGTGTATATCGGCGAAAACGACCCCATACGTCTGCCCCGTACGTCTGCCCCGTACGTCTGCCCCGTACGTCTGCCCCGTATGTCT
>JAVQKC010074090.1:0-10891 GCA_036025475.1 Philypnodon macrostomus | reverse complement strand
AATCGAAGATGTACCAAACTCAATCCAGTTCTGCATCTTCATGATATGTACCTGTGTGCAACAGTTGAAAAATATCCAGCAAAGACTTTTTGAGTTATTGCGTTCACAGTTTTGGCCCGTTTTTAATTAATTACTTAATTAATATTCATCGAGGAGGTACCCAAATCGATACAGTTCGGCGTCTTTATGGTATGCACCTGTGTGCAAATGTTGAAAATGATCCAGCAATTCGTTTTTCAGTTATCACGTTTACAGCTAGGATCTGCGGACGTGGACGAACACCGACGTGATTCCATAATATCGGCGACGCGCTGTTTTCGCCCATATAATGAGAACTTTATTTTACTTTCAAACTACAAGTAACTGTGAAATTAAATGGACTATGCCCATCAGTTCTGGCATGGAGTCTCTTGTGTTGCAGTGATCATAAAAAGAGCAATTTCTAGTGCAACTTGTCATTCCTCTGTGCTGAAAAACCTCACCTAACTGCTTCGAAAAGTTAAATCAGGGTTAGTAGCTCAGCATAAAGGACATATTTTTATTGGTGCAACTCGTGGATCTATAATTAAGACCAGGATACAGGATAGCAAGATGGCTGCTAAGGCTGGGTATTCAATTTCGATTCTTGAGGGTACAATTCGATTCGATGTCAATTCGATTCGATTGTATAACATAGTAAAAAATAATAAGTGGAGCTGAAACGAAGTCGATATTGAATTGAGGATAAAATAATTGCAATGCATTGATAAATCAATAATTTTACCCACCCCTAATGGCCGCCATTGATATCAATTTGTTTTGCTCAATGGCACATGATGCCAAAAAACGTTCTTTACTTTTGCGTTACTTCGTAGTTATGGAGTCATTTCATAACTGGAGTCAGTTATGGAGTGTATGCAGCCCATCGAGCAGTGCAACTACAGCCCTCGAACATGTATACTTGACATGAACCACGTTCTCGGTGTGAAAATAGAGAATGAACAGCACTAAAGCCGAGCACCAAGCTTTTCTTCTTACATTGGGAAAAAAAAAAAATTTGTGCAGGGGATGTTTTCGCTGCAGTACCACCGAATTGGCACTATGAAGATTGGCATCAAGGTATCAATGGTGCAACTTACCTTACCTTGAAGCTGAGCTCCTGTAGTGACCCCAACTTTGACCCTGTACTCTCCCTCACTGACCTCCTTTAAGACCTCACTTTAACTAAAAAGGGATTAGTGGACACTTCCTGAATGGATTAACGTAAAACATGCAGTAGAGTTAGACCTCAAACAACTAGTGTTCAAGCCCTATATTATTTTAAATCAGACATTAGGCAATATAGCATTTTATATCAAGTACTGCTTTTCTTTGAGTCTATAAATTACATATTCTATGCTGTAAGAGAGATACATTATGGGTTGATCAAATCATATTGTTTTAGCTTCATCCAGTTGAAATTATGTATTAAAAAAATCTCCTATTTATTGAGTTTTCACTATCTAATTAATAATTAAAAAAATGTTGACCGATTAATTGATTAGCGAAATAAGTTACTTGCAGCCCTACATCAAAATATCCCAATATAATCGACATGGTAATGAATTGCACCAAAACAATTGCACTACATACCCCGTATATCCCGTTGTAATTATAAAAAAATAACATGATAAAATGTTTTGTCATATGGCACTTCCCCAATCCAAGTAATACTAATATACTTAAAGAAGCTCAAGAATAATACAAAATCACTGTTAGCCACAGAGTGGAGTGAGCCAAGAGTGTGACCTTACTCCAAGAAGATATTGACGTCACAGAGTTCTTTCATTACACGGCTCCTGAAGGCTGGAGTGAGCTTGTGTTTGGACATGTGACTGTTAGAACTTCATACAGACTTATGGTTCAGTGTTTATCAATGAGGGGGGAAAAAAAACACAAATTTGACTTAAAACTACTACTACTTTCAATCCTTAGCACTAAGTGAACAGCGCTTATCTGCCAACAGAGAGTACAGTTGCAGAATTTTATGCTAATAATTCTTAATAAATTCTCAAGGTTGCCACAAAAGACAGAATCAAGAATCAAGTTCATATGCTATAGCTATAGCTATAGCTATAATTGATATAGTAAATTAACAAGACAAAAGAACCATCAGAAGAGAATGAAATGGTGACACATCAGAAGACTGTCAGCAGATGAAATGCTGTGTTTAAAAGACCAATGTTTTCTAAAATAGCAGAACCATCTCCACCAAATTATGGACAGGTACACTCATCTTTTCCACCTCTAATCCATTCGTTAGCAACACAAAGTACTGGTGGCAAAGCCTGATAGATAAGTGCAGTCCTCTGGTCCACAGAGTTCTACAAATGTTCAATCTTAAGCTGGGGACACCCTACACGATTTATGGTCCTACGATTTGAGTCATCACGAGTCGTAGTGGCTCCTGTCAGTTAGTGTGCGGGTTAACAATTCGAATCTCGTGCTCTCTCATGATTCTCAGTGGTTAGGTGTGAGACCCTAGTCTGTCAGTAGTCGTGATGGGCCCAGTCGTGTAGTGTATGACCCCCAGTCTGTGGAAGTCATGTAGTGTGTCTCCAGCATTAAGAGGGTGGCTGGCTGAAGCTCCGCAATATTGTTTTCATCAAACCTAAAACCCACCCACTTAATCCAATACTGCCACGCCATTGGTTTGAACCGCCAACCCAAACAAATAAATGGGAGCAGTACAATAGGGAGTTTATAGATTTACACATTTTTGCCAGAATCTAAAATGTGCAGCACACATCCTAAATTAAAAATATACACAGCAACACCAGATTTTTCCCAGGTTGTGCATTGAATTAAAACCAATAACCCTCTTAAGTACAGAAATGTAAGGTTTTTTTCACCCCCTCTCAAATCATACAGCACAAATGAAAGTATTAAAAATGGGAAGGTTCTCACAAAGAAGCACAGTCGCTCTCAATAGTAAAGGATTACACTCGTCCTAAGCTCCCTCTTACCATAACATCGTCAACTTCGTCCAGCTCCATCTCCAGTTCTTTTGAGTAGCCCACACCTATCATATTCTGTATCAGACCACTTCGTCACCTCAGCCACTCAAAAAGACCTCCGATCTGTCTTCAAAACACCAGATCTGAATTATACTGTCACTTAAACCATGGCTCCAAGCTTCTATAACCTCTTCTCCCCGCTTCATTGACATCAACAGGAGATAAATGGTCTAAGCAGCGCCCGGGCCAAATCCCTCTTAGGCTATGCTGCTCTGTGAGGTCAGCACTGCTCAGAATGGGACCTAATCTGACGCCAGGGGACAGGAGTGGGGCTAAAATTAACCACAGCTAAAAACAAAACACTGGCTGAAGACAACGGGAGGGAGAGCGGGGACAAAAACAGACAGAGGGGGAGGACAGGCTAATAAATACTACAGGAGCAAAAAAAGGGCAAGAAATGACTACCGTATTTTCCGGACTATAAGTCACACTTTTTTTTCAGTTTGTCTGGCCCTGCAACATACATATACATAAATAAATAATATATATATATATACATATACACACACACATATAGAGGTCGTGTCTCAGGAAGAGATCGTTGTTTTGGTTTCATGTGGAGAAATGCTGGTTTTACAGTTAAAATTGACAGATATAATCAGAAACCTAGCATAGATTATTATGATATAAAGTTAATACAGAAAGGACTGTTTATTTCACTATATTATCACGTATTGGGAAACAATCAGCTACACAGGAGCCTGCTGCTGTAGTGGAGCATAAAGCCACATAAACCCGTGAGTCTGTTGTATTTAACCCTCTGAGATCTGAGTCACTCGTTTCCTTCTTAGGTTTGCTCTACTTTGTGTCTGTAGACATCTGCGCAGGTGTGTCTGTAGACGTCCGTGTAGGTGTGTCTGTAGACGTCCGTGCAGGTGTGTCTGTAGACATCTGTTCTTGGTGACATATATAAAATATATAGATAAAAGACTGTCTTGAGCTTTTGCTTATGTTTGTCTATGACACAACATTATCTCTCAAAGATATCATAGAGGGCCACTGCTGTGCTATCAACTTCAGACTCTGACATGTCTCGTGCGGTCCAGGGGCCAGTCACAGCACTTGTCAAGGTTTAATTCTTCCCTCAGCTTTAGAAAAAAAAAAAAAAATGAAGAAAATGTACTGCTTTTGGTCCTTAGCTGATATATACAGCTGCTTCAAGTTGTTTGACTTGTTGTCGCGATGAAAACTTTTAGACTGAAGTTTTAGGTAACTTATAAGAGTCATGTGACGAGAGTGTCCCCTCTCCCTTCTCGTGGAAATGCTACAGAGCAGTTTCGTTAAAATATCTTTCTGCCAAACAAAAAAAAGAGCACATTTCTCCTTTGTTCCCTGCTCTGTGTGTGAGCCAGCACAGAGCGAAGGTGCATGATCAAAGTAATTTGGGCTTATTATTATCATCCATATTAATAAGTGAACATTTCGGGGTTATCTGTATGACGTCATAATTGCCCATTATCGGTAACCGATATTATCGTGCATGCCTATCATATTATTTTATATTTATTGAAGATTGACTGCTGTAAAATAAAACTATATATTTTTATATTTTTTGTTTATTTAAAAAGGAGGTTTGTAAAATTTGGTCGATCAACTGTTTTTTTTTTTTTTTTTTTACAATAGGATGTAGCATCAACAACAGAACTCTCCTCAGTTAATATTGATCTACAGGAAAAAACTGACTGTAATAAATATGTACTTTATAATATATTTAGCCTACAACAAAACATATCTAAAATCTACTCGAAAATAATGGAGAACTGAAAATGTATATGGTTTTGCTTGGTGGTTTACAACTAGTGGGTCAGAAATCTAGAAGTGTGTCGGCCATTGCACATTTTCGCTATATCAAAAATGGCTCTCTATGACAATGTTTGGACACCCCTGCTCTAAGAAAAAAAAAAGAAACCCCATTCGTATTGTGCAGAAAAACCTAGAGCATTGTGATAAATCCAGCCTATAGAACTGAGCCTCTCCTTCCTCCAGTTTCTGCTCCAGTGCTCTTGGTCGGCCTGGAGCAGATAAGGGATTTCCCTGGCCTTTGTCCACGCCCTCTCCCTCTCTTTTTTAGCTATAGGAGGTCCTTTAGTCCTCTCCACTGCAGTCAACAGGCCGCTGCTGTGTGAGTCATAGGTAACAAAGAGGTCATTGCTTCTGGAAGAAAAGACACGGGCGAAAAATATTCACTTCTTCAGCTCACTGCAAACATATGTGAACTGTAGGCTGTTTGTCAGGGCTTAAGAGAACCAGCCCGCTTCACAAGCAAACAATGCAAGGAAACTCCCAAAAGAGCAATCAGATAAGAGGGAACAAAATCAGCCAGCTACAATACCAATACTATTCAAGAGGCTTAGAGAAGATGAGACTACATTAACCACGTACAGTCAACAAAATACTTCCTTGAGCAATTTTTTTTACTTGTTTATCTATATTTATGGGAACTAGTAGGGGTGGGCGATATGGTAAAACGATTAGGTAAGATTACGATTTCAGTTGACTTTAAAGTTTTTGTCTGAAAGTAAACTACTGCTGTCAGTGAGTTCATAAAACCTTTTTAACTACAGATTCAGTGTACATCCAATCCATCTAGTGTTCATCATAATACTGAATACCATTTTGTTATTAATATGAACACTGGCATTGTCACAGTAAAAATGACAGTAAAGAGCAGAGCATAAATGAATCACGATTCAACCAACTTCCCAGATTAAGCCGATTCTCATAACTTCATATCACAATTAGATTTGTTTCAAAGAGGACATAAATGGGCCTAAAATAAGGCAGTATGTAGTGCAAATGAACTAGGACACGAGGTGCAGGGGCTCACTGGGAGTACACAACTAAACCAGGTCTAAACAGGGACTAAATCGGGTGTAAACAAGGCTAAACCAGTTCTAAATCAGGACTAAACTACTATAAGTTTTAATAAAAAATGAACCAGGTCCTAACCAGCAATAATCAAAATCTAAACTGGGTCTAAACCGGGATCTCACCCAGGTCTAAATCAGGGCTAAACCAAAAGTAAACATGGTCTAAGCTGGATCTAAACCAGGTCTAAACTAAAGTGTTAACCAGGATGTTTCCATTCCTAGTACAATGCAGACTCTTTCTGATGGATGGCAGGAGCTTGTACATGTCAGCGAGGCCTGCTCTGGAGAGTGTTGAGAGTGTAAATGAGAAGACTGCCTTAATACGCCACCACAAATCACAGCAGCCTCCATCTATGATAATGAAGCTATATGTTAGCTAGTTAGCCTAAATACTGTTTGATAATAGTGAAAACAAGTTTGTTTCGCATGTGCTGCTTGTCAATGGTAGAGTTTTAATTCAGACAATTTGTACAACTTGCAGAAGCAGCATGTGTAAATTCTATTTTCAAGCCCCAATGTGCAAATCTTCTAAGGTACTGCCAGGGCAAAAAATAGAGCCCATTTACACTACAACATGGGCAAAAAATACCCAAAAAGACCATTGTCTGGCTGTTTTCTCCTGTAGTCAGATATATAGTATATAGTACAGTAGTCTTATATTTATATATTTTGCAATCACCTTTTAGTCCTGTGCAGGACAGGGTTGGAGATGGCCCCACGGTGCGATACTTGTCTGGAGATGTTTGAACGCCATCTCTGTAAACGGGACTATAGGCCCCGAGTGAGGAAACAACAACACAACACTTTCACTGTAAAGGCTTACACTGTACTGTAAACATCACACCACTGCACCAGGTGAAAAAAATAGGTTTATTTACAAGCCCAAACAACACAAAGAAAGAGCAGCCATGGTACTCAGTAAAGCCCAAGGCTAAGATAAGCAGTCATGCCTCAATTCTGAATGTCACTGAAACAAATACACAATGCAGCACTCAATTGCTGCTTTAAAAGGAGCCCAAGTAAAACACACGTGGGTCAGGGGTGCTTAGTCACTGTTACAAATAAATTACAAATCCATCCAAATTGGTTTCAATACATCTAATACAATAAAGTGTTTTCCAAGAGCTGGTACTTAGAGATGACATACACGACCAAGAGTAACCACAATCAAAGCATGTTATTCATGTTAACGGTTGAGTGGCTGCTTTGATCGTCAAACCTAAAACATTATCTTAACTGCCAGTACAGCTACACCATTGGTCAAAGAGTTCATATTGGCCTGTCTGGTCCACTTTCTGAGGAGATACTAATATCTTTAGGTAAAACAAGAAAAAATAGAGGATTATTCACAACAAATTCATTAAGAGAATGCACATTATGCTGTTAGAAAACAATGCAGTTTTTTATTTACCATATGTTGATAATATTATAGGGATCAAATGGTCATGACATAAACTTAACATTCCCATTAAGTTACCATGTGCATATATAGGCTTGGTACTGCAAACACTAGGTCATCAAAACGTGAACACGTAAGAGCCATGGGTGACATCATAGCAAACCCCAGTTCAGAAAATAACACACTTTACACCAATTTAATCCTAAATCCCACCACAATCACTATATTCAGAGTATAAGACAACGGAAAAGTTGAGACCACTACAGAAACTCATGCTGTTTCTGTACAGGGCTACAACCTGACACCATTTACTCCAGGCACCAGAAATAGAACCAGCAACACACAACACACTCACAGGTCTAAAGTACAGCCAGTGCACCTGTCTCATGGATTAGTACTACAAAGTCCGCACAGTAGCACTACATGTTTAGCTTTTGGAGGTGTCCTACAAAAGGCTATAACCTCTGTGTCACTTATATCCAATGGTCATAAAGCACAGATCATTTACTGAGATCAAAATTACAGCTGTGCACATACTATGAAATAAGTCTATGTCAGATTAAAGACCATGGCATTTTTGAGATAGAGGTTTTTGCATTATGAACATTGCATTTACTGAAAATGTGATTGTGCAGTACTAACTTGGAGGTACAATGAGTTGTTGAGATGAGAACAATGTATTGTCCTTAACTATCTGTAAAAACATTACATTTCTGCTCTTATCTTTGATGTTACAGGTCAATAATGTACCCCAGATGTACCCAGAAACAGCAAATGAGGTTAGCATGACTACAAATTTGACTACAGTAGACAAAGTCGCTCAAAAGTACTATGGATGAAAACACAAAAGAACCTCAAAATCTCAGCAACACTCAAATATAAACAATACATTACGATATTACCATTACACGGTGAAGAAGTATTTTTGTTAAAGAAGGGGCAGAAAACATAAGATATATTCTTCTCTATGCTCCTTTTCATTCAAGTATTGTACTGTCATGTAGACACTTCTGCTTTTTATTTTCATTGAATGAAATAAATAAAAATATCCCCCTCATAAAAAATCTGTTCTAAGCATAGTCAGCACAGACTTGGGTGCTACAGACTTGTAAAACATGAGATTCTCGTCATATGAGTTGTTTTAACAAGCCTCCATGGAGTCACTATGATTACAGCTTACCTCACATTTATCATCAATGACATAACAATGGTACCAGCTGTTTATACACTGCAACAACACAAAACATATTCATCCATACAGAAACTAGGCCTGTGCCAGCCAGGTGTATATCGGCGAAACGGCCCCATACGTCTGCCCCATACGTCTGCTACAACTGTCACCAACGGGCACCGTTTACAGTTTTGGCCCGTAATTAATCAATTACTTAATTAATATTCATTGTAGAAGCACCCAAATCGATCCAGTTCAGCGTCTTTATGGTATGTACCTGTGTGCAAATGTTGAAACTGATGCGGCAATTTGTTTTTGAGTTATCCTGTTCACAGCTAGGATCTGCGGACATGGAGGCGGATGGACGCGATTCCATAATATCGTCGTTTCTCCAAGTCCAAGTGGAAGTACCACAAAGGAGCTTGTATTAGATAAACATTGGGTGTTTGATGTTGCAAAACACAAAATAGACTGAAACGTGAAAAAAAAACATAATACATATAGGACCTTTAACATAGCTCTCAACCAGGGCTAATTCTGGGTCTAAACTCTGGGGCACTAAAACAGCTCTACATCACCACTAAAACAATTCTAACACAGGACTAAATGAGCTCTAACCCAGCACATAAATAATACTAAATTAGTTCTAACACAGGTGTCAACCAGGGCTAAATCTGTGTCTAATCCAAGCGTAAACCGCCACTTAAAAAGGCCTAAAACAAGACTACGCCAAGTTAAAACTCACTAACAAATATAAGCACTAAAACATGTCTAACCCAGGAATAACTCGGGCATAAACCAGCACTAAATTTGAGTCCAATCAAGGTATAAACCAGGACCTGAAATGGGTAAAAACAAGAGTAACTAAACCAGGTCTAAATTTGACTCCAATTCAGGTCTAAACCTGAAGCTTTTGGGGGGTGGGTCAGTATAATCCTCCTATCGTTTGAGTTTCCCTTTTTTTCTGTCAGAATGACTTATTTTTAGTGTGTAGACATTGTAGTGAAAACTGTTAAAAACACTGAGTCATGGTTATTCATGGTGAAGGCATGATTACACTGAATGCATTACTCATGGTTTTAATTAAAAGCATATTTGATCTCGATTTTGTGAATTTATAGTGGAATTACAGCAGGGCTATTTAACTTCATTTGCAGGGAGCCAAATTAGATTTTTTTTTTGTGAAGACCTGATGGACAACTGACAATCATTACTGTCTAGATGTAAAACACTAAAAGGTACATTACAAATATGAAAAAAATAAAAAAAAAACACATTCTCATTTTATTTTTCTCTATATTGAAACAATTTCAACACACTAGAAGTGAAAAACTGCAAATGCAAAAATTCTTGTGCATTTAGATTAATTTGCAGTGATTGTAACACTCAACGTCTTCTATTATTTCTATTATTCTATTATTTATCTGTTTTATGCTCAGATTTTTGGCATCCAGTCTGGGCAGCAATGTAAGAATTTCATTGTGCAGGGAAACATGTTTCCTACTGTGCGTAGGCCTGAATTACATACAATTCAATCCTTACTATACAGTGATCATAAATAACGTGTAACAATAAATCAGTTATTTATTTTGGTTTGGTAGCAATACATTAGCATTAAGTAAAGATCTTCACATTTTATGAGATAGTAGCAGTAATAGAGGTTGAAGAAGCACTAAAAATCTATACTTGAGTAAAAGTACAGTTAGTTCAAAATAATAATTACACACAGAGACGTAAAAGTAGCTAAATAAGAGTTTCCTGGTTAGTGGCTAATACCCCCGCTTTTGTTGCAGAAAAAACTAGACTGGAATTATCTAGTCATTTTCTACCTCTTGTAATTGCAACACACAAATAACTTCAGTACTTTTGAAATACACATTATTATTACTAGTGGTACTTCTACTACTAATTTAAGCTGAAACAAATCAGATTAATCGTGATTAATCAAGTCTTGAAATGAGCCAAATAATTGATAACTGGAGTGTACAGGCTCTAAGAGAGAGAGAACTAGGCCTGTGCTGTCGTCCCCGACAGCAAGGTGTATATTGGCGAAACGGCCCCATACGTCTGCTACAACTGTCACCAACGGGCACCTTAATCAGACATTGTGTGATTTCTAAGGGTTTTAATATTATTAACGAGCAATTCAGAGGCCTCACCCCCAAACCATGACAAACATGGGAAGGGTCTATTTCACTTTTTTGATTTGTCTGGATGTTTGTGAAGAATGTTTTTGCCAAGTTTAGAAAATTCCCTAAAACTACATTCTTCTTTCAGTCTATAGGGGGCACTATAGGGTTAACTGACATCATATTAGTCAGATGTGTTCAGGGCCAGGGGGTAATTAGGTATTTCAGGTTTGAGCATAATCGGGCATCTTCATGATATGTACCTGTGTTCAAAAGTTGAAAAAGAT
>JAVQKC010074083.1:0-10568 GCA_036025475.1 Philypnodon macrostomus | reverse complement strand
TTTTTAGTTTATCTTTTGAAAATATCAAAATCTGTTTATTATCTTTTTATTTTTTTGCAGATTACCACAAAATTAAACAGATAATCTGACATTACGCTCAAACAGTTACTCAGGACTTGAGGAGTTTTTCATCAGTACTTTTCTACTCTTACTCCAGTAATTATGTGAATGAGTACTTTTTACTTGAGTAACATTATTTTGAAGTAAACCCTGCCCTGCAATCTTACATTTACTTAAAAAGTTGCACTTACACTAACGCCTGGTATTTAAAATGTGATTTATATATGAATTAAAATCAGACTGTTATTGATAATTGTTATGGACCAGTAATGTGTCTGAAGTAAAGATTGAACTGAATTATTGTTGAACCTGGGTCTCTGCAAGCTCTGCGCCGGTCTTCTGCTAAAGTGTGTCTCTCAGCCTGAAGGAAGAGTCTCTCCAACATCACCATCTCAGCTGACGGGATGGTCTGCTGTGGGACATGACCGGGATGAGTCAGAGCCTGTCACAGACTAATCATCTGGATTCATCTGGATTCATCTGCTATATCTTACCAGGGCCTCTCTGAGAAGTAGCTGCCTGTATTTGTTGACCATGTCCTTGGTGCGCTTCAGCAAAAAGCCAGAGACGGTGTCAAAATCTTGGTCCACTGTGGGAAGATAAAACTGTATAATCAAGTCCTAATAATATTTGTGTCAAAAGTACATGGTTATAGATAATATGTGCACACTGACCTTCGTGGAAGTGCTCCTGGCTGGGCAGGTGTCCCGTGCAGGTGTGGTAGGGCAGGAGACCCATCACTGCGTCCTGGAAGGAGCAGAAGGCCGCTGTGGTCGATGGGATCTGGACGGCTGCATGGTCCGCACAGAGCTGCTGCTGGAACCTGGCAAAAACAGCATAATGTTGTTGTATCATAGATAGAACAAAGCGTGATCCCGTGAGGCCAGTTATCAGACTTTTTTAGCAAAATTTGAAGAGGGTCAAATGGGATTGCTCATTGCCCATGGGCCTAATTATTCCTTGATTTTGGCAATTCTCACTTCTGTACCAGCCATGCAAGTTCGTTATCAAAAACAAGACCACTATTTATCTAAACATGCTTTACCTGGTAGCTATAGGTAGGTCTATCCTGTAGGCAGATCATTCAGGTCAGATCAGGTAGACTATTTTATAATGTGTTCAGATATACTGTATGTAATATTATGAGTTTAGTATTTCCTTTGAAATGTATGTTCTCACGCAAAACACTTGGGAACTGTTCAATCGGACGCAACCATCTCCACACAAGCGGGAATAAAGGAGGTGTTACAATTAAATGAAAAATAGATCCATCTTAAGGACACAGATCTGAAGCACATTTGCACTTAATCCATTTGTTACAAAATAAATTCACTTAATTAGCTAATTATTACTCAGTGAATATTCTAACAGTAAAAGCCTAACAGAGACATATTAGTGGGACTTAACACTGAAGCTTAATGCCGCTCCTGGCATGAGCTTCTCTTAAATCTCAATTACCCCACATACATAATCATTGTGTGTGTTTGTGTTACCTGTGCAGGCGCTGTGCTGGTGTGAGCTGCTCCTGTCTCTGCTCTGCGACAATCTCCAACTGAAACACAACCATATTCACAACCAGATCAGTGGAGAATATCAGGGCTGCATTTACAAGTCTTTACTATTACATACACTGCAGTAAAAAAGATTATTGTTGTTGTTGTGGTTGTTGTTATTGTTGTAGTTGTTGTTGTAGTAGTAGTAGTTGTTGTTATTATGGTTGTTGTTATTGTTGTAGTTGTAGTAGTAGTAGTAGTTGTTGTCGTTGTTGTTGTTGTAGTAGTAGCAGTTGTTTTTGTTGTTATTATGGTTGTAGTTGTTGTAGTTGTAGTTGTTGCTGTAGTAGTAGTTGTTGTTGTAGTTGTTGCTGTAGTAGTAGTTGTTGTTGTAGTAGTAGTTGTTGTTGTAGTAGTTGTTGTTGTTGTTGTTGTAGTAGTAGTTGTTGTTGTTGTAGTAGTTGTTGTTGTTGTTATTATGGTTGTTGTTGTTGTGCATGAGCCAATTCAGATGTTTAATACAGTGGAGAATTATGATCTTGGTCCATCCTTGGTCTATTACTAACCATTATTTTTATGTTTTCTTACAAATTGACATTTTTGGTGAATGTTGAGTCAAAGTGGAGTGGATGATTGTCCGTCTGTCACCATATACTACTGTATTTATGTCTCACTGTGATTAAATGACGTCCACTTCAGACCCAAAGTAGCTGGCGTGTGCTGTGAAAGTCGGTGCCAAGGTAAATCTGAGAGTGTGATTATGAGCCTTATTATTCTGACCTTGCTGTCCTGCTGCTGGCTCAGGTGGGTTGTCAGGTTGGGGGTGTTGTCTCTGGGGTGAGAGGGTCCATGTCCTGGGAGAGTACAGGCGACAGGAGAGGGTTCCCGGGCATCGATGGTGAACGGTGCACCCTCAAAGACAAAGGCAGCTGTTGGCTCTGATACAGACACAGACAGAGGTTAGTGGATGATATGTCTCCATAAAGATCAGATCAATGATGATGTGACAGATGTGATCAGACATGACTCAGATAATTGTAATTAAAGTCATTAAAGTGAAATAATTCAACCACAGCTGGTTTATTTAAGTGTCACTGTGTGAGCCAAATAGGAGCAAATGACAAGAGGCATGTCAGCAGGATCCACAGAGCCCGGAGCAGAGATAATGAGAGGTTAGAGACTGCACTGTAGGGTTTACACAGAATCAAAACAATCATTTTAATAATGACAAAATAAAAGACTACAGTACAGTATTAACTAGTCGTTTATTCACACTGGGCATTTCTAATGCAGTCTCATTCACAGAAAACAGAATATCATTACTGTGCTCCTGCAGGCGTTGAGTGTGGTGTTTAAATGAAACTGAAATCCCACAATAATACAAAATATTCTATATTCTGATTATGGGTACTACGAATGTAAGTACAGTTAAGTACAGCTCATCATTCTCAAGCCAATATTATCATATCAAACGAAGTATCCGTAGACCATGTATTCCATGAGGTTCATATTGGTACAGTATGTGTGTTATGTTTCAGCCCGAGGGACATGTGCTGCTGTTACCTCACTTAACCCCAGTCTAACACTATAGTGCATGTGTGTGTGTAGTTAACTCACTGTTGAGTGTGTGCTGTTGAACAGCAGGCTGCTCTCCAGAGGAGACACCGGGGGCCACTCTGGGACCAGGCTGCAGCTGAGGCACAGAGACACTGGGCTGGACGGGGGCAGGAGAGGGGCTCCGGGAGGCGGCTGTGGGGGCCAATGACCGCTGTGGAGGCTGGAGGTGGGCCTGTGGGAGGGCCATTGACTGGGACACGGAGGTCTGGAGAGGGTCCTGGGAAGGAGGACTTTGTAGAGACCATTTTTGAACCTGGGGGGGAGGCTGTGGCCTATCATGAATGTGAATGTGAACTTGCGACTGGGTTAAGGCAGGTTGGGGTTGAGTCTGGGACAGTTCAGTGTGGATGTGCGCTTGGGGCAGTAGCTGGTGAGTAGAGGTCTGTATTTGGACTTGTTGTGGGGGGAATAAGGCCTGTGGCACCTGGAGCTGGTACTGGGATGAGGGTTCGGTTTGGCCCAGGGGCAGTGAGGTCTCCTGTCCCACTGCAGTGATCTGTTCTGGAGGGGTAAAGGTTTGTGTTTGGTCTGTGGGGGAGGGAGAGGAGCAGAGCAGAGGGGAGTGGTCTGGATGTGAGACCAGAGGAGAGCCCTGCACACACTTGTCAGTCACTGATGAGACGTCCTCAGCTTTGACCTGTCTGTCCCCGTCCAGTGGAGAGGACAGGGCCTCCAGAGGCACCACCGGCAGCGCTCCAACCAGAAGCTCCGACGACAGCGGAGATGTAAGTGCTTGCTGTGGAGGATATTACAGAGAACACTATGAACATGTGCCATTACTGAAGTTCTCAAGAGACATCACTAAACATGATGGAGGAGTGTTTATACAGTAGGTCACATGAGAAACACATGTATATCTACTGGCCACTGACCTGTTGTAGTTGTTGCATAAAGGCCTGGTTCTGGCTCAGCTGGGTCACTTCCTCCACCACCTGGCTTATTTCAGCTGAAGCCATCAGGAGTTTGGGCATGTCCACAGCTGGTTCAGGGGCCAGGGGAGGGTCAGGGGGGGGCTGGAGGACGGTCACCACAGGAGGAGTTGAGGGCTGCTGACCGGCCGAGGACTGTACTGAGACCTGCTGAAGGACTTGTCCATAGGACTGTGAGAGAAACACATGTGAGTTAACTACCGAATCAACACTTATCACTCAATATAAGACTCATATCTGCAGTCAGCACACCTGCGTGAGGTGGAAGGCCTCCTCTGGTCCTCTCTCCTCCGGGATGGCCCGCTCTGGCAGCAGCACCACAGAGGCCTGCTGCAAGCCCAGCTGAGCCTCAGTGACTGTGGCCTGGGACACAGGGGTATGGGTGAAGGGAAGCCCCTGGACGACTGACGAGCCATTTACAATGGAGAAGGACGTGAGATCCGGGGGAAGCACCCCTGAGCTGTTAATCAGGGTGATGTGGCTTCCAATGGCCGGGCTGTGGACCAGTGTGGCCCGTGGGGCTTGGGCACCGGCCGCATAAGTCCCGGTCAGCTGTGCTGGCATCTGGAAGACAGTAGGGGGCGCTGACTGCAGCTGCAGAGGTCCTGACAGTAGCGTGGCCTGGCGCAGAGCGAGCTGCCCCGTAGGGGTGGTGAACACAGGGCTGAAGTTCAGCTGCCTTTGAGGAACAGTTAGTATCTGTGACCCATCTACTAGCTGTCCCGAGCGGGCCACAGTGTGGACCGCATGACCCTGGGGGGTCAGCAGCTGCCTGGGGCCGGAGCCCGGTTGTGGGATAGTGACAGGGGTCTGTCCTGGAAGAAGGAACTGGTTCTGACTGTGGAAGAGGCCTTGAGGCTGGAGCACGAAGGAGCCGGCCTGGTTGACCAGCTGAAGGCTGACCGGTTTGGAAAGCTGTGGCCCAGACTGTGGAACAGGGGCAGGTTTCTGGGCCCCGGGCTGGGACAGGAGAATATTTGATGTGGCCGTACCGGAGACAAAGGTTAGACCTGGAGCTGGCTTCTGCCCTGAAAGCTTGGGGCTGATCTGAACCAGTCGGGGCTGAATGGTGATGGGCAGTTTTGGCTGGATGGGGAGAGGGGCACGCTGTAGGACTATCCCAGAGGCGGGGGTAGGAGCTGCCCTCAGAGTCTGAGTGATAATGGGCCTGGTCTGGACACTGGGCAGGGCCTTGTGGAGGATCACACTGGAGCCATTCACTGGACTCAGGGAGATCTCCGGAGAGGCAGCGGGGAACACGTTTCCAGGCAGAAGCCCCATGAGCTGAGGGGGCGCAGCAGGTTTTAGAGACGGACATCCTGGCCCCACCGCCAACAGTGAAGGCTGCGGAGGGTCCACTGCTGCCTGGGTGTCTCTGGGCAGGGCGGGGGTCACAGGTAAGCTCACGGACTTGGATCCATACGAGAGGGTGTTTGGAGAGAGCAGAGGGGAGGGCGAATAGAGCGATAAACTATCTCCGCTTTGGGACAGCCCCGCCTCTAGGGCCATGGTCTGCTCTGTGATGTCTGCCTCCTGGAGGCTCTGCTGGAGGATATCACATGCCACCTGGGCCTCATCTGTCTGCTCATCTGCTTTTTTGGGGTCTTCGTCCACGACTGTCCCGCCCAGCACCAGCGGAGGGTCCTCTTCGGGCTCCGGGGACGACAAGAGGGCCTCCTCCAGAAATGACAGGTCCACACATCCGGGCGTGGGCGAATCTGGAGAGTCCACCCCGTCTCCCAACAGAGAGCCTGGGCTCTAAGGGGTCAGATCCAACCAACAAGGCACAATTGGACAAGACAGACACACAAAAATAAGTTAGGACCAGAAGGGCGTTGCACTACTCACTGTGATCTGTGGACTTCTGCAACTCAGTGGGGTCTTAGCTCGTCTGATTGTGGAACCCCCTTTTGAGCCTGTGACCCACTAGACATACTTTTCTAATTTAATTTGATATTCATGTAAATATTTGAATCAATAAAAGGTTTAGACCAGTGTTCATTTTTCAATTATTATTATATTTTTTATAATTATTATTTCTCAATACAGAAATCCACTGTGTTCATGTGCTTTCAGAAAATACAGTTAAGTGTTGTACTAAAGCCTAAATTACTTAAACACATAATATAAAATATGATATTTTAGTGTCAGCTTCATATATCTTTGCTTTATAATCCCAAAGCATTTGTCTAGAGTCCAGACTGTTCATTGTGAAGCTGTTGAGATTCTGTTGTATCCAAACTCGGGCTACATGAGAAAGACTGTTTGGATGTCTACTGAGCTGTGAGCCTAGGCTGACTCAGCTCTGCATGTGAGCTTGTGATTAGCAGGAGTTAACAGGATGCTGTTTGAGACGCAGGAGGGGGCAGAGCCCCCCTCTCATGGGGAAATACTGTGGATCCAAACACTCACCGGGGCATCGGCGAAGAGGGACGCCTCCCCAGACGAGGAGTTAATGAGCAGGTCTTCAGTTGGCAGCTGGTGGGACCAAACAGGCAAATTTAGGATGGGCTCACACAGTTGTGTTGAGATTCATGCTGTATTACATTACGCTGTCAGACCTCCTCTACACACTGAACAAACCTGAGCTAAAAGGATTCCCCACTCAAATTTAATATTTACAGAATTGATTTTTTAAAACCAACACTTACCTCATTGGTCCCATGAAGGAAGTCGTTCAGGGCTTGCGGGTCACTGTGAAAAAACAAAATGATTGTACAACCGACTGTACAAAGACCCTGAAAATAATAGAGCTCTGATACTCACCACAAAACATCAAGTAGACAAGTCCCATCATCATCCTCCATGTCAACTAAAGAGAACGCATACAACGAATTATATAAACTACATCTACAGACCTTCACGATAATGACCTGATGCAAATAAGCTATAAAACACTTTACTAAAAGTAGGGTGTAAGTTCTAACATATCATTTCACCACATCTCCTGAGTCCCAGGGTTCTCCTCTGTCCACAGTGGACCAGGATCTGAGCTCACATTTATATCATAAAATGCTTTTCCTGTTTCCTACAGAAAGCTCAAATTGTCAAGGTCACGATGTTTCCTTCCAGGCTTGCTCAAGTTTGGACGCCATGTTTCTCATCTTATATGATAAAAACAGATTGTAATATGGTACATAAACATATATGTGGACCTACTTGATAAGTAATTGGCCCCATACAAAGCGATGCAGGCTGAGTTCTGCTGATGGCCTCATGTGAAAAAGTGCCTGGTCTTCAGATGGGTGCAGAGACAGAGGATAGCCGGGGCACCGCGGTGGGACAGAGTCAGTGTCAGTGAAGATGGGTGCCTCTGAGGGGGCATCCCTGCTCCTCTTCCTGTGGGACGCCTGAAGAGATGAGACCAAAAAAAGTTCCGTCAGTATGACACTGGAGTCTGAATGTGTAGTGGTTGAGCGAGGCCATATATGTGATGGGGGAAAGAGGAAAGGACCAACACGGAGGAGGAGGAGGACCTGCAGACTCCACTTGTGTATCAGCTGGCTATAAGGGAGTTGAACCCAGTCTTCTTGGATATAAAACAATAAGACATAGATTAAGCGTGTTCCCTGGCAGCAAATCATCCTTAAACATTAGATATTTCCCACCTGTCTATAGGAAAAATCCGCCAGGTCACACAGGGTTACCAAAACGCAGTCCCACCTCAGTCATCTCAGGGGCATCAGATCAATACATGATTCATCAGTTTGCTTCCGATGGAGGGAGTGTGTCTGGATGTTTACCAATAATAGCGTCTTTATTTTGGAGAGTATCGATTAGGCTCTAAGCTCCGGACGAGGGGCGCTATTGTTAGGGCTATCACAGACACGAGAGCGGCTGCATCTCTGTAAATAGACGGCTCCCCTGCGCATTCATTTTTTTTGACTTGCCGTCTCCTGTGCGCCTAGAAAGCATCACAAAACTGGCGGTTATGTTTAGATTTTCTCTCTTGAAAATGAACCGAAACATTGGCGTAGAACGTACTGACACGGCCAATTGTGTTTACTCTTCGCGACAGCCGCATTAACACCCTCTAGGTACAGCTACCGCATCGCCCAGTATACCTGCAGCGGCACAAGTGCGTGAAATACCCGTGTTTTTCTGGGTTATGTAAGGTGAATGTGTGTTCATGTGAAATTGATAAGCAAGGACGCTTTTGGAGGATGCCTGGCTGCTCGCTCGCTCGCTCCAAGCACGCCCCAATGTGAGGTGTAGGCTATTATTCGTTCAAGTAACCAGCCAGCGTTCAGAGTAAAAGGCGAAGGAGGTAGGGAAGGAAGCACGGCAAGCTGCTATAAATCATATCGCGGCAACAAAAGACGCCGAGGAGCCGACCAGCGCGCCGCGATCCGCCTCGTCGTTGAGACATGAATGCGATACCGAGCACACAAAAAACAACTCACCCTTCTTTGTGGTTTATTGTCCTGTCAAGCGGGCCTCTGCGCCATCGATTCTCACTCAGTGGTCTTTTCAGATGCTAAAACGAGGAGGCGAAGGGGGGCGACAGCGTGAAGGGGTAGGGTGGGATGGAGAAGAGAAGGGGGTGGGTGGGTGGGTGTGTGTGCGCGTGGTGGTGGGAGAAGAGCCGATCACAAAACAAAGGTGCGGGAGGAGAGGGCTTGGATGGAGGATGACAGCGCTTGGCCGATCCTCGCGCTCCGGCAGGCGGCTTTACGCGCGTCTGGAGCCCCCCCAAACCCCGCGTCCCACCAGTGCTGCACTCTTTCCGCACGTGTTCAGCTCTGCCTGCCTGGCTTGTTGTTTTTATTCGATTTTAAGAGAAACTGGTAGTTCCTAAGTATGTTAACGCGCTTCCCCCTAAAGGCATTTGGAAAGGGAATCGATAATTGGAGACGCGCTTGTTGGCTGCTCACTGACTGTCAGGATACTAAAGGAGGAAGAACTCAACAATCAACAATGGCTGGTGTGATATGAACAGTGATACCCAGAGAAGAATCCCTAGTAGTCCATTTCAAATCATTTACATATAATAATATAAGCCCTTACGCTGCCACTGACCAAGACACAATTAAACCATATAACAGTGTATAATGATATATCATACGGCTATTGATCTACAATTCACAATAATGTTCTAGCCCATTACACGTGTTGATTGTAGTTCTTTCTCAATACAAATAAAAGCTGTCATGGAATAGTGAGGTGATAACACGTATAACAATATTTATGTTTACATGTATACAGAACGTAGAAGTAAAGCAGCTTTAAGTACCATATATAAGGAATGCAATGCATTATGGTCAATGTAAAATCAGTGACAAACTAATATATGGCATGATCTTGCAAACCAATAAAGGACCAATTATATTGATTATTTGTATCTTATTTCAATATCTCTCTCCAGCTCTGGTTTTCAAGAACAGAGATGATCTTTTGTTGTGAGAGGTCAAGTATTACTGGTGAAACGTGTGTAATGTAATGTATAAGTGTAATGAATGGAACTGACAGAACTACAAACAGTCCAATAGTCAATGAAAACTGTGGTTTAAAAAGCAATCTTTAATAAGACATTGAAATACAAAAGCCTATTTTAGATAAAAGTAAATCTTTCAAAATGTCAAAAACCTCAGAATGATTGGTTACATAAAGCAAACATGATTCCTCCGGTGTGGATCACTTGGCGGCCTGCTGAGCCTGACGACGCAGCAGAACATAGATCTTCTCTTTGATCCAGTCTTTGTTGTATGGCTGGTAGGTCTGTGTGTCAGTCCGATACCTGAATGTAAAACAAGAAAAAATGACTTTCAGATCTCTTCACCCAATCTCGAATGTTTAAAATGTAACTTCAGTGACTACAGAATAAGTTCAGAAAGACGTAGAAAGAGCACCCCCGAGTGTTAGCTTCGATCGAGACGTGCACGACCTCAACCAATAGGAGTTCATGTTTGAGAAAAACCACATTTGGTCCAACTTACACCAAACAGCTGAGGTCTGCCAGGTCATCGATGAAGTCAAATAACTGACTGATGTCGTAGGTTATCGACGGGCTGTTGGGGTTCATTCTTTTTAGATGTTCTTCATACATCTTACACACACCTGTGCAGAGAGGAGTGTGCAAGAAATGGGAGTTTAATTTGTTGCATGTAACATTACGTAGAACATAAACAGACAGGCAAAAAAAACAACAAAAAAACTGTCCAATTTTTCACCAATATCTTGTTTGGTTGTGAGAGTGAGTTGTACATGAGAGAGTGAGTTGTATGTGGGAGAGTGAATCGTATATGAGAGAATGAGTTGTACGTGGGAGAGTGAGTTGTACATGAGAGAGTGAGTTGTACATGAGAGAGTGAGTTGTACATGAGAGAGTGAGTTGTACGTGAGAGAGTGAGTTGTACGTGAGAGAGTGAGTTGTATGAGAGTGTGAGTTGTATATGAGAGAGTGAGTTGTATATGAGAGAGTGAGTTGTATATGAGAGAGTGAGTTGTATATGAGAGAGTGAGTTGTATA
>JAVQKC010074074.1:0-19351 GCA_036025475.1 Philypnodon macrostomus | reverse complement strand
CAGGTCCAAACAAGGACTAGGCCAGGTCTAAACCAGGACTAGGCCAGGTCTAAACCAGGACTAGGCCAGGTCTAAACCAGGACTAGGCCAGGTCTAAACCAGGACTAGGCCAGGTCTAAACCAGGACTAGGCCAGGTCCAAACAAGGACTAGGCCAGGTCCAAACAAGGACTAGGCCAGGTCTAAACCAGGACTAGGCCAGGTCTAAACCAGGACTAGGCCAGGCCCAAACCAGGACTAGGCCAGGTCTAAACCAGGACCTAGGTTTAAATCAGGAATATAAAAACCTGCACTGGTGCACACTGATATACCTAACCGCTACAATACATTTGTATGTGCATTTCTTTACCCTATAGCCTAACATGTGAGTGATCTTGTCAGCTAACAGCTCAAACAGAAGCAAAACCATGGAGCTTCTTTGTCCAGGGTTAAGCAGCAATCTACTCCTAGTGTGGAAAATATAGGATATACGTATATGGCCACAGTTGATACAAAATGATATAAACACGAGTACCCAGACTCAGCATACTGCACCTTAAAAGAGACACAACACCATTTCCATTAAATCAAAAGTAGTTTATTTAACTTTGCCTTCTCTGTATAACTTTTATTATAAGACACTTCTCTGCTTGTACATTGCTCCCTTGAACTAAAATGGCAACATTTGTTTGTGGGAATGTAAGTTGGGGTAGACAAAAAAAGAGAAAACTTAGATACATACCAATATACATACATGTGTGAATATTACGCTTTCATTAATAAAACCATCAATGCTAAAACAGCTTGAACCACCACTCTTCGGTTTCCGTGGTACAAAAAAAAATCCGGAAACGTAGTACAATCTTTTGAGTAAATTTTCTTGAATACACTACTCTTTTTGTATTTTTTTTTCTTCTTCTTTACATATAATAATGCACACATCAATATGAAAGAGGAGTTATAAGGAGGGATGAACCAGTGTTAGTGAATATTAACCAGTAACAAGAGGCGAGCTGCACCGTGTTCATGCTCAAAAAAGTGGAAAAAACTATCAAAAACTTGCTTAAAATCTTGCTTTTTTCAATTGGATATATACACACGCCTGCTTTGAATGCATGTGAGCAAGGAAAACAGTACATTTTAGTTATACTGGTTAAATGAATGGCAAACAAGGTAGACGTGATTGCCCCGTTACATGTTATGATATACCCCTAATATGGTCCCCACCCCGACTTTTTATTTATTTATTGTATTTATTAGACGGCAAAGAAACTCAAACACACATGCCACGCACTTACACATCACACACACACAAAATGCCCTATCCAAAAGACAATCCAAAAAATGTCAGTTCACAAACATAACCCCAACTTACAGCAGTGACCGATCTTTGCAAATCTTCGACCATTTTGTTTTTTTTCTCTAAACATACACAAACTATGCTTTTATTATTTTCCTCAAAGTTAGCATTATTCGTTGCAAACAAAAACAAACCGTGTGGTAAAATGTAGGTGGTGACTTTTCTTGGTCACCGCTTTAGCAAAAACACATCCCAACATTTATTAATAATTTAGATTATTGTATCAGCCACCCCACATAAAAGCATACATGTCCTTTTTTTCCTTCTTCTTGGGGCTTTAGGCGGGCCCTTTAGACAGTATACACCCCTTTGTAACCAGCCCAAAAGTTAAGAAACAGCAATGAATTATGAATGCATGTCATATACTACAAGGAGTGCTTATAAGAAAATATTAAACAATCCTATGAAAGTCAAAAATTTTCAGACCTAATACATTTCATCAAACCAATGTTCTACCTGAAGTTATATTTGAAGTGAAATAATAGCTTTTAGGGGGAAAAGCCACTGATTTGATTAGTACAGTCCTCAAATGGTTAACAAAACCAATGGGAGAGAGGAGTAGGCTGCTGTCCTTAATACATGAATGCTGCAGGTTAAGAGATGCTACGGAGAGGCTCACAAAAAAGGCCTTGTGATATTTTTTATAAAACGGACAAACAAAAAGTCACAGCAGGTCGGTGACCCAAAACCGGGGGAGATTTACTCAGACAGTAAGCAGCCAATATAAATTATGAAAGATACAATAATAACTGAGGTGTTGGGTGTAGGTAAATTGTAAAAAAAAAACAGAGTGGGTTATATCCAAAGACAGTGGATGTTTAGTGGACAGAGAAACAAGGGTGAGTGCTGTATACTGTTACTGGGTATTATTTTTTACATAGTAATCTAGCTACTATACAATACAGTTGCAGCAGAGGTGGCTAAGAATGTGTAAATTCTCACTATTTAATGTAATGTGATCAAAGTTATGCAGCTTGGTCCAAATATACTGCTCGCTTCTCTTCATTTTAAAACAGCCCTGATTTATAGTCCACAAACTCCACTGTCTATGGTCTAATACAGAGACTGAGCAAAAGTGATTTGGGATCATTTCATAAAAGGTTTTTTAATGACCTGCTGTAAATGAAGAAAAGAAACACAACATTGATGAAGTGGAAACTGAAAACAGACTCGTCACAAATAAACATTTTACATTGTTCTTGTTAAAAGATGACACTCACTGCCCCCTTGTGTCGAGGAGCTGAAGCAATGATGCACTGGATACCACCGTGACCCCCGTGTGGTGCAGATATACACAAGTACATATATATAAAAGATCCAACACTGCCAATTACTCCCACATTTTCTCACATGTCCCATGTGTTTCATTGTGCTTTAGATGAATGTGTGGAGTTCGTGCTGAAACACATGCTTTACTCCACGATGCTCGAGCCAAGGTAGAAGGGGAACAACTGAACAAACAGAATTACATTAAGGACGGTTGTTAATGTGGGGCAGAGGTGAACAAATCTCAAACTGTACAATGCACTAATGTCTGCTGTGGGACAGGGCTGTGGCTGAAATGTTTAAAATGATCACTTTCGATTTTTTGGGGAGGGCCAGTTGCCCCGTCTCTCTCCTCGGCCGCCACCGTTAGCCCCCGGCCCTCCTCCGGGCGGAAGTCGGGGACCTCTTCCTCCTGCTCCTCCAGTATTGACCCTGCGGTTCTGACGGTCCATCCCGGGGCGCTGGCTGGAGAAGCTCCGTTTGTTTGCGGAGGGCTCTTTGGACACGTCAACGTTACCCCCGCCGCCACGCCCCGGGTGGTGGTGGTGGTACTTCCCCCCTCCGCCCCGCTCTCTGAACTCGGTGAAGTCGCTACTCTCAGAAGCTGTCTCCCACTCCTCGTTGGCCTGGTCTGAGTTGGTGAAGTCGGGGGACTTGGCTCCGTGGTGGTGGGGGCCATGGGGCTGGCTGTGGGATGTCCCGGTGTTGCCCTGGTTGTAGTGGTGATGGTGGTTGTTGGTGTTCAGGGTGTTATGGTTGGAGTTTTGGGTGTTGGCTGAAGCAGGTGCTGGGGTGCCATTGGTTTCAGCATTAACTGCATTAACAGAGGGGGAAGATGGCCGTCCCGTCCCGATGACTCCCACCCCTCCGTTGATCCGGGCGGCGTTCTCTCGCTCTTTCAGGCGTCTGAATCTGGGAGGCTTGTCCTGTTGGTGCTGAGACCGCCCATGACGCCGACGTCTCGGGGGCCTCTCAAAGCCACTGGGGGGGAACCCTCGGTTTGGGAGGACCAGGGCATTAGGACCCCCTGTGTTAGATGTGTTGGACACTTGGTTGATGACGCCCCCGTTCTCAGTGGCCCCTAAAGCTGGGGCGGAAGGGGGCAGGGTTTGGGGCAAGGTTTGGGGCAGGCTCTGGGGCAGAGTTTGGGGCAGGCTCTGGGGCAGGCTCTGGGGCAGGCTCTGGGGAAAGCTCTGGGGCAGGCTCTGGGGCAGAGCAATACCTCCATCATTAGCCTTGTCTTTCTTCTCTGTTGTATTTGCTCCTCGTCCTGTGTCTTTGGGGCCTGGCGCTTGGCTCTGATGCTGTTTTCGGGCTGAGATGGACTTGTTGGGTCCGCCATGTGAAGCAGACATGGGACCGACCCGGTGGCTGCCAATGGGAGCCCCCATATGCCCACCGCCTCTGTACATGTTTGCCCCACTGCTACCACCTCCCCTTCCCCGCCTGGAGGGCACTCCTCTGGGGGTGAACACTCGGGTCTGGTTGGCTCTAGAGGGGGCAGTGGAGGTCTCTGGCCCGTTCTTAGCAGGTTTATGATGGTCCTCTTTGTCTGAAGGCCCCAGGTCACTGGTGCCACTCTCTGAGCCCGTCTCTGAGCCCCGCTCTCTTCTTCTTTTGGGGATCTCCTCGTACTCAGAGCCCTCGCTGCGGGTCTCGCTCCTGTTTCTGGCCCGGCCGGGATTATGCTGGGCCCGGTCTGGTCCGTGACGCCCCCCCGGCCCGTCCCCCTTTGTGTCCTGGTGGTGTCCCACAGAGGAGCGGTAATCTCTGCCGCTGCGGCCACTCATTCTGCCGCGGGATGACCCTCCTGGTCCACTGCCGGTGTAGGCTCCTCTGTAGCCGCGTCCTCTGCCATAGAACTCCCCTCCGCGCCCACGACCGGCCCGCCCTCCTTTAGGGGGACCCCCGTGTTGGCCGCCCCTCTCAAAGGAGCGGTCTCTGTCCCTCCTGGGAGGGCCAGTGGAGGGAGGCTCTGTGTCTTTAGGACCTCGTCCGGAGAGCCGCTCTTTGCCAGTGTTCCTGGGTTTAGGATTTGGGACCGAGTCCTCTTTTGGGGCTGGTGTGTTCTGGGAGATGAATGGGGTATCTTTAGTGGGTGCAGACTGGCCCCCATCCTGCTCCTTGTCTTTGCTTTTCTCTCCATCAGCGTCTGCGCCATCTTTCTTCATCTCCTTCAGGACTGGTTTCTTAATGGGACCGGCCCGTCTGTTGGGGTTTTGTTGGGGGTGTTGTTGGGGGTGTTTCTGGACAGGGCCATGGTCCTCTCGATTGTTGCCCCTCCGGCCGTGTCCCACTGGATTACTGCTGCCGGGCCGTGGGCCCCAGTGGGTCTCAGTTTTGTGTTCACGGGGCCCTCTTTGGTTGGCTTTGGGATGGTGGTGCTGCTGAGCGGCCTGAGCGGGCGGGGTGGTTGTTGAATGAGGGTTGTAATTCGGGCCTGGTTTGTCTTGTTTGGGATGAGCGCTGGTGTTGGTTCGCTCAGTGTGCTCCTCTCTAAGAGTGGGCTGGGGGTGCAGGCCTTTGGTTCCATCGTCCCGGGCTGAAGATGTGGAGGAGGTGGAGGAGCAAGAGGAGGAGAGAGGGGGATGAAGAGTGGGGTGAAGAGGAGGAGACACGTCTGTCTTCTTTGGGCCGTCACTGGCCCTGTCCCGAGTACTGTCGCTCTTGTGGTGCAGCGTGAAGTGGGGCTGTTGCAGTTGAGTGGTGGTTTCGGGCGGGAGCTCTGCACGCCCGTTTCGGTCGTAGTGCGGATGTGGAGTGCCCCAGATCTGACCCTGCTGCACACCTCGGGGCGGGCCCTCGTCCTGGTGACCAAAGCCCCTCTCTGCTCCCCTCTGCTGCTGGAGGGGCAGCCTGCCGCCCTGCTCTGGAAAATTACTGTAGTTGCCCCGTCCGCTCATGTAGTGGTGTGGGTGGCCTCCGACCTGGGAACCTACTGGAGGTGGAGTCTGATTAGACGTCCCAGATGTAGAATTAGGCTGCTGAATGGGACCTAAACCAACTTCACGCATGCGGTGTGGAGGTGTGTCACTCCTAGACAAAAAAAATAAATATGCATTAAGTATAAACAGTCACTGTACTGTATGAAAATGCCCATTAGTGGACTTGTACCTGGGACCCTTGGACATGTCCTCATCGTCCAGTGGCTGTTTCTGTCTCAAAGGGGATGTCAGCCCGCGGCCCTCTGCTCCTCCAGGGAACACCTCTGGCCCCCAGGCCAGTTTAGGGTCCATGGGTGGAGTCCCGCGGTGAGGATGGCCCTGGTGCTGCTGCTGCCGATCAAAGGGGTCTGAGCCCGACCCTCCAGAATCAGAGCGCTCACGTCCAATGAGACCTTTAACACAATAACAAGCACATAAAAAAAAAAAAACAATACAGTTGTATCATATAGTATACACTTAAATGAGACTTAACACTTGACTCACCAGAGGGGTGAATGCCTGCTGAGTAGTAGTCCATGGGAGGGGGGCGCCCCTGCATCATTCGTGGGTCCATGTAGGGCATCATCATCCAGCGGGGGTCAAAGTTCATGGGCAAAGGAGTGGGTCTGACCATGTTCCCAGGCTGGTATATGGGCCCGCCCTGCTTTGGGCCAGGCACCAACTGAGGAGTGGAGCCTGGAGAGGGACCCTGAGGGCCCTGGGGCTGAGGGGACAGCTGGCTCTGGGATGCCTGCCACTGCTGCTGCTGCTGCTTTAAGAGCTGCTCCTAAACAAGAAAATAACCATCTTAGGTACATTCAGATTAACTGTTTCAGAATTAAGCTGACAGGCTCTGCAGATCCATCAGGGTGCAAATAGTTTTGCAACTAAACAAAATCTCTAATATGAATGAGCATACTTTACTGCACATAACTGAAAAAGCCTGATTGTAGTGTGCTTCACTGTGTGACTGTCTAATCTAATGTCAGGTGGGTCAGGGCTGACTCAGGCCTTTCATGTTAAGACTTTGTAGTTCAGATATGACCTGTGTGTTTTAGATGTTAATTGTATTAGGATGTAGATCAAACCTGCTGCTGCCTCTGGAAGCGTGGAGGCAGGGACTTCTGGTATTTGGAGTATCCCTGTCCAGGGGGTCCAGGCTGTCGGCCTCCTCCCATTGTCTCCATCTTCACTTGGTCTCTTTCTCCTCCACCTCGAGTGTGAGAGCTGCTGATTGGCTCTTCTTTAGTTTCTCCAGGTAAAGGTAGGTCAAGGACTGGCTGCTGCAGCTGTGTCACTATTGGCTGAGGACACGGCTGGACGTCTGAAAAAATTTAAACATAATTAAAGATGAGATAAAAGAGAATTAAACCAGATTAAGAGTGTATAAAAGTCTCACCTGCTCCAGAGTCGTAGCTGCTGTTGCTGCTAGCCCTCTCCCTGTCGCTGACCGTGGGCACTGGTGCTGTCTGGGGGCCCAGTGGAGGCTCCTCAGGGTCCACACAGGGGGAAGAGGGCTGGCTGATGTTGGGGGAAGAGGCAGACAGTGAGGGGCTCGGGCTCCCAGCTGTGGCAGCGGTGGATGTCCCATCTAGGCTGGGGGTCTTACTGCCTCCACCCACAGGGCCACTCTGCTGCTGCTGCTGCTGCTTCTCATCAAGCCTCTTAAGTTTTTCGGCACAGGCCGCTCTGCGCTCTTCCTCCATGCGGCGCTCCTCTTCCTCACGTCGACGACGGGCTCTTTCAACCGCTGCAGAGATCTCAGTGGATGACTGTTTCCTTCGCTGACGCCACGTCTCGTCCTCATCGTCCCCTTGTGTCCCATGGACCAGGAGCCCGGGCTGTGGAGCGGTTGTGGTGTGTGCTGCTGCGGGCGGGTGCTGCTGATGCTGGGGTAGACCTGGTTTACCAGGGACCAGAACGCCTGGCTGGTTATTGGACCGGTCCTACACAGAGCATTAGAACAATCACAAGTTTTAATTACGTTAAATAGACATAATTTAAACAAATAATACAAGAAATGGAGACGTCAACTGTAACAAAACATAAAAAACTGAACTAAAATGAACTGTCTCGCGCCTGGTGATGATAATAGTACATGACCATGAGGCTGTGACTATGGCTGGCTACCTGTCGGTAAAAGGAGTAGGGCCCTGGAGGAGGAGAGGGCTGCTCCCCGGGACCGCCCAGTCCAGACCTGCGGCCCTGTGACAGTAACACAATTAACCTACGCTCACACTCACTGGCATTAACTGTCTGCAGAGCCGGCCTGTCTGGGACGTGCTCATGTTTGTTTAAGAGCTGTACCTGATAGTTGGGTGGAGCTCCGGGGCCTCCCCAGCTGCCGCCTCCCTCCTCGGCCCAGGCGGGCTTACTGGATGGAGGCTGGGGGCCATTGTCAGCGTTAGTGGGGGGGGTGTGCCGCGGGTCTACACTGTTGTCCAAGCCACGAGAGTGCGAGGCAGCCGGAGGGGCGTCCTGTGACCTCTGCTCACTGAAGAAAGAATACAAATACATAAAGTTTGACTTTATTTATCTCATGCTCCATTGCTATAGTTTACGTTTATACGCTGCTATTGTGAGAAGTTATAAACTAACTACTCCTAAACAGACTAGCATTTTGTCACATACTGAGAGTCGTTCTTCTTGTCTGTTCTTTCATCTTCCACCTCTTCTTCTCCTTCATCGTCACTGAACTTCAGTTTGGCAGAATAATCAATCTCCTCATGAGCCCCTGGAGCAGAAACATAAAAAACAGTGATAAGCTAGCACATCAACTTATATAAAATGTGTATGAACGTTGGCCCCAGCTTTTATCATAAAAATTTAAATAACAGACCTGCCCAGCCCTCATCTCCGTCATGGTCCAGCTCGTCGAGCTCCTTCAGATCATCCTGTTTGAGGATGGAGGGTCTCTTCACCACCTCTGTGTCTCTGGGGCTGCCCTGAGCCCTATCAGGACCCTGCCCACGAGCAAACCTGGAACACACAAAATAATGTTCTAAAGTTAAATCCAAAAAATAAAAGGGAAATAAAACTGAGGCTGATCTTTACTGAGCAGTACCTGGGAGCAGGTCCTTCACCTGGAGGTGGGTACCTATAGGGCCCCTGAGGACCGTAGGGGCCCGGGAAGGGCAAATATGGAGGATACATCTAAAATACAAATATCACACATGTCAGAAGATGACTTCGTTTGTCTTTGTATCCATATGAAGGAGGAGCGTGAAGGAGACTTACGAATGGAGGCATGATTCCTCTGTATGGGGGGAATCCTGGCCCAACAGGGGGCTGGGGCTGGGGCAGGGCCATGGCGGGACTTCCAGCAGGAGGGTTTCTCAGTGGCCCATGGGACTGGTTTTGAGTTGGGACCCCCGCTGCCCCATCTATCACCAGAGTCCCCCCAGAGCCACCCTCTGTGGCCCCCTCCGCAGTGAGGGCAGGTCCCAAAGCTCGGCCCCCACCGTCCCGCCAACTTGTGACGTCTGAGGGTGCACAAGAGTCATGTTAGGGAGGAACACTTCCTTTAGTCTCATGTAAACCAGTGAACAGACTCACTCTGGGGGCGGAGGCTTGGTCCGGGCCCATACCACTGATCTGCAGTGCCCTGTTCTCTGCCAGCTTTGTCCTGGTCTCCAGCCGCCTGCAGGGTGGGAAACTCCTCTCGAGAGAATGGCGACGGTAGGTTTGATCCCTTTCCACCTGCAACAAGAGGACAATGGTGTATTGAGAGACATGTACCTTATGTAACTTAATACAAATATAACCAGAGCCACTGACCGTCCCCTTGTGTTCCATGTGTAACACTGGCCTGAGCCCAGGACCTTGCCCCTGCGGCCGGGGCTGGAGCTGGGACCACAACCTGTGGAAAAACCAGTGTCAGTATTTACCTCCAAAAAGAACAGAACAAAGACATTTAAATTGTATTTAATGTTTACTTTGTCTGCTATTGCCTCTGTGACTGGGGGAGTTCTCGGCTGGGTCGGGGCAGGTATCTGTGAAGCCACAGGCGGCTGCGACTCCGGCTGCGCTGATGACAATGCATCGGTACTGAACAAAGACAGAGAGAATATTAGACAATAGAATAAAATCTGTCACTGTATTAAATCTGATGGTTTGAGGAAGTAGCATTAGAGCGATAACATTAGTTCAGACGTACCTCTTTGGGTCTGCTTGTTCCTGTTTGCTTGCCCATCCTGAGCCGTCTTTGGGGACGAGTGAGACGTTTGGGTCGTTGCCTTTGTTTTCAGCCTTCAGACTGGGCAGGTTGGCAGGAGGGGGCATACGCCGCGCGGAGGCAACTTTACCAAGAGACTGCAGGCCATGGCGAGGGGTAACTGTGAAACAGAGTAACCCGCTGATTACACGGACATCGATTTCCCTTTTTTGTATTTATTTTTGGTGTTTTTAACATAAAACCCCCAAATACAGACACAGTAAGTAAGTAATACACACTATAAACACGAAGCAGTCATTTTGCAAAAGAAATGCATTACATTTCTGCCACTAACAACACATTTGCACAATAGTTAAGTCTTTGTAAATCGGCATGAACTCTAGGGAATTTTGAGAGTTGACTATTCAGTCACAATTTAAACATTTTAAAAGCAGAACAAAAAACATGATTTTAAAAAGAAATGCTGCATTGAATTTGAATGTCTCCAGTTGAGAGACAGAGACCGCTGCTGAGACGGAGGGGAATCGTGTGAATAAAACATAGACTCGACTCACAGACTCAAACCCACAAGCTACTGTGGTCGTCTCAAAGGGCTCGGTTTTTCACTTTCCACAGATATGCTTTCTCAAGTGGAGTGTGACTTCAGAAGGTATATTTCTATTTTTTCATAGAAATTTTATATAATTTCTACACAGACAATATTTCAAAACAAACCTAATGACCAGTTTCTTAATAGTTGATTTAATCTCAAAAGTAGATTTTAGTATTATTTAAGTATTCAGGAGGTTCCCCATTAGAACAAGCCGACGGGAGCCACGAGAATTAAATTATGTATTATGGTAAATGAGGCCACAACGCTAATGTCATTTTGATTGTATAATTTAAAAGAGCTTATCTCCAGAATAGTGAAAGCCCGTATTTTGGTTCAGACCACTACTAATCAGTCTCCGTACATGGGGAAAAAACATTCAACATGAGGTTGTAATGCTTTCAATAATTTCAATGCCCAATTTTGACTGGTATCAGCTCTAAACTCCTGCATATGATGGACTCTGCATATCTCTTGGTAATAGAATAGAATCAGCACTGAAGCTTTTAGGATGGGTGGTGCGGCTAATGCACAGTGATAGTAGTTGTTGGTATGACACAATGCAGCATGCTCAGGTAGTATTTGTAATCGCCGCAAAAACACACTCAGATTTAATAACTGAAACCTAAAAGATGCCAGTGCCAAGCCAGGACCAAACCCGGATTAAATCAAAATAGGACTAAACTGTGGACTGAATCTTGCATAAAATAGACCTTTTTATGGTTTTATTTGGATAGTTTCTCTTAGCTTGAGCAGTTTACATTTCTGTCAGATAGATAGAACACCATATTATTACTGCTTTACATTTCTTGCCACGTGGATATTACATTTGCCAGTATTCCCGTAAAGATATATTTTTAAAACATATTGTTCAGCGCTAGCCTTCCCACTCCGCTCTCCAACCAAAATGAAAGTCAGTGCAACATAAAGGCATCTGTCAGCGGGCTCGGGAAGAGACAGCTGACGGACCACCATTTTGAAAACTAATACTCCACTACGGGGCGCACACAAGAGGAGAAAAAAACATATTGATACAATGAAGGCTTGTTGTGCATGACCGGGGTTAGTGGGTACTTACCAACAGGCTTTTGTGTTTCGAGGCTCTTTCCTTTGTACGTATCAAACAGGTTGAGGGACGCATACTTGGTTTTGCCTTCCTTCCCCTTTGCAGTTTGCCCAGAGCGCTCTGACATTGCGCTGTCCGCTCATTTAGTATGGTGAGGCTTGAGACTGTGAAGGGAGACAAGAGGGAGACATTGATTTGATACAGCTTCAATAGTGAAAGTAGAACACTTAATATAAAAGCACTCAGACTGATCAAATATGGGTTTAATGCATTCAGTAACTTGAGCCTGTACCCAACCACAACAGAGCAACCACAGTTCAGTCAAGTGCAATATCTGTAAACCGACTCAGTACAGTGCGCCTACTATTTAATTGTACTGATCTGAATCTAAAAAAAAAGGAAGCCACCTTTTTTGTGTAGACTTTTTATGAAAATCATAATGACTCAGCGTTACCTGACATAAGTGATGCATCATTTGGTGTTTTAAGGATATATTACAAAAAGTAGCAAATGGATTTAAGACCATAGACAATAAGGTTAAATGTTGTATGCTTTCAGTGTTATGAGCAGCAATAACATTCTGCAAATGAATCTTGCCGGTACTATGAATTTACTCATGACAAAAAACATACAGCGAGTAAAAACTGTGTTGCATCTTTGTACGTATACCCAATCCATTCGTAACATTGAGCATCAAGTCATCTCTATGAAGACCTACATGCCAACACACCTTGTGGTTGTCTAGTGCTTAACTAAACACCTCACAGGAAATACTACAAAAAAGAAGATTCATTCTTCTGCAGATGATGGTTTCTACGGCAACCCTTCATAAATGGTTTTATTTCTCCTTACCTCGAGGCACAGCACGCTCTATGGCAACTGTACAGTTTACCTTCCGCTAAAAACAATGGGCCGACATCTGCCCCATTCAGGGTAATTTGACTGCGCTCATCCTGAGTTAAACTGTGGCCCCCTCCTTTGCCTTGTGTCCAATTAGGTACAATTAACCAGGACTGATGACTGCGCCGTGGTGATTATACCTCACACAGAGACACAGGCTCTAAATGAAGAGGTGGTGTTGAAAGAAACTGCTACAAGAAAAAAACTAGAAAGTAGAGTGCAGACCTCCACCAAGGTAGCACATTTCCCCTATATGCACTCCTAAAATAAACAGTTCTAAATAGAACCTTCTGTGAGACTGGACACCCCTCTAGAAGAAAATTACCAAATAGTGACTCTTTGTTTCTATTAATGACCTCAATTTAAAATCATTCAAATCATCTTAACACAACGAGAGGTTATCAAAACCACAGAAACCACAGTAACAGCCAAATAAATCAATGTCATCTGGCAAGAATCTGAAACGATCGAGAAAACTCGGAATGACCCGTTTGGCTACTTCATTTTTGGCCAGTAATTCGCTCAAAGAGTTAATACAAAACAACATTAAGTCTGAGTTAATAATTTGTACATCTGCAATGGGACGTACTGGTCTTTACTGACACCAACAGTGGCTGTAAATCTTGCTGGATATTTGACGTTTATGTATTATCTTTAGCATTGGCGTATTTATTAAAACATAATTTTTGCATTATACTGACAACATGACAGGCTGTCTTCCTCTGCTGTGACTTTACCACAGGGCCAGAGGAGCAGGTGTCATTCCTGACCTTACCTGAAAGTTTCATCAAAAATCAGTTCAGTTGTTTTTGAGTGAAGTCACTTACAGATTGGACTGACGGACGCTACTGAAAACATTACCTCCTCGGTGGAGGTAATAACCAGGGTACATCAAACCGCAATAATGGCTAGAACTGCATCACTACCTCATACAAAGACCAGGTTTGACAAGAAAATCTTGAATACCATTGATTTGTTTACAGTTAAAAATTCGGTGCAGTGTTTAGTCCCATTCAAAAGTAATGGAACAGATACTGTAGATCTACTTTAAGTCTATCTGTTAGGGCTGCATAATCGATTGCAATTATGCAGCAAAAAATAAATAAATAAAAAGAAATCACAAATGCTGCAATATAATATTATATGCACAAAACAAAATACATGTAAAAACCTGATTACCTTGTCGGTTTAGCCTCTACAAATACATAATAATATATACAAAATGAATTGAAGTTAATTCATATTTCAGTCTTCTTTCAAGTGTTAATGCTTCCAGACAGGTTTAAAATGTGCTTTGAACTAAATCGTATAAATCTTAATATTATTTGTCGCAATTAGATATTTTTTATATACTATATGTTCCAATACCTATATAAAACATAGGTGGGTTCATAATAATGGTGCTACCTCTTAAGTAGTCTATCTTATCCAGAGGCAATACTTAAAAGCTAAAAGGTTGATCTCTTGTCTCATATTTATCGTTTGACATATTGCCAAACATAATATAATAGGTACGCAAATATCTGTACCTCGGTATCATGGACAGGACAAAACCAGGTCCAGACCAAAACTTGACCAGAATTGATCCTGAATTACAATGGTCTGTATCAGAATTTTCCACGTCAGGCCAGTTACAACGCTAGCTAATAGACCAACATAATTTTGTCTTTATGCTAGAGCTGAACAGATGAAATACTGAATCACCCAGAGACCTATAGCCAATGCCATCTGCCCACCACAGACCATTGATAATCCTTGATAATTATCAAATGCAGCTCAGTAAAATTGGCAGAGTAGTAGTGCACAACAAACATGAAAATACATCATACAGACAGTTTGACAGCACAGCCAAAGTCGCGTTGCCACCACAGCCAGACAGAGATTATAGGAAATGAGGTCGTGGGTTGTTTGGTCAGTTGTGAAGGGATTAACACAGGCCCAGGCGCTCCACAACTGCATTCACCACAGAGCGACACCATGGAAAGATATGGCTAACCACGATAGCACTGACACATGTGTATAACTGGTAAAAATGTATAAAAAGTCCACACAACTATAATGAAAATGACCAGAGAACTAATGGTTATGCTTGGCAAATTTTTCCCTACTTCAGGACTATTTTTAACAGTACAAATGTATAGTCTTGCCTGGACAAAGAAGTAATGAGGGAGAGGGAAAAGTCAAAAAGATTGAGTGAACAAAGCATAATTAAGTTAAGTTAATAAACAGAAAATGAGAGATGTTGGTAATTGGGTAACTTTTTACACATTTGCTGGGGCAATGGATCGGTAAGAAAGGGGCATAAAACTGCTAACATTCATCACAAATGTAATACTAATATCTTGACTGTAAACAAAAGTGTCCTACATGATATTACTGTGAGCAATTCATCACTTTTGGGGCAATTCGGTCAATCTAATAAACAGGGTAGATGCACTTCGGGTTTCAACTACAACTACTGTAAAAGGTATTGTTAAAATCAAATTTACTACAAATGGTGTTCCCATTATGTACATTTGTTGGGACAATGGGACAGTGCAGACTGTAATGTAATGCTAAAGTGGCGTTAGCTCGTAGCAGTGCTGCGGTGCGTTGGGAGGGGGCACACTGCGTTGTTTCATAATGTATTTCCACCGTCTGCTCTGTAACAATGTCCTATCGACTGTTTTTGTTTCGAGACCCCCTGCGTACAGCTTTGCAGACGAATCTTCTATTAAAATGCAGCATAAAGAATCGGCTCTGGTCGTGGGGCACAGGGCTATACGCAGAAAAAGGGGATTTTAAGGAAAGAACAAAACAAAATGGCGGTGGATATAGGCCTACTTCAGTCCAAAGCAAAACCGGCTCTTAGCATCTTTACAATCTTAACAATAATAACGTGAATATTCCTGTTATGCACCACAGGGTCTTGGTAATCTTATGTGTGTACAGATATGTGTAAATCTATAACATAAAATTATGTTTAGCCACAGTCACTGAATTGTATGTGGGTCATTACATTATTAATGCTACGAAACCGCTGCATAATTTAGAATATTTTTATTTGTTTTTTGTTGTTGTGGCGTAATTCCGTGTCCGTGTGCTCAGTTATAGAATATAAATAGTATATGATCAAAAATAATTTCAGTTGGACCAGCTACATTCAATGTACTCCGTGGTTTATGCCCGGTTAGCTTTAGGACGTTAGCGTAGACGCAGGTACAATTCTCCTTCAAACCAAGTCAATTTGATGATTTTAAGATATATATAGAATTTAATAATATGTCTTTTAATGCCCAGGACAGGCTACATTTGCTGTGTGTCATATTGTATAGCCGTATTTAGTGATTCAAGGTATGGCCTGCGTTTTGCAACTCAGGGCTAGAAAGCATCTTTCTGCAGTATGTAACAGTAGGTTATTTGTTTGGTTTAAAACACAGTTAGCAATTTGATTGCCCAAATATTTTCTTACAACGAAATTTTATAGACGAAACAGCACATAAATGGTCCCATCATAAAGCCACTAGCTTTAGCTTCATTGTTACTATGATCTCTGCATTGGTGGAAACTGTCCGTATACAATGATACCCCCTGATCTCAGCCATGTGTTAGATAAACCAGAACATCACAACACACAGTATGAATCAAATACTTAGTTATAATCGAGTAGCTAACACATGTAGGCAGGCTTTGCTAAGTGGCTAACAACAGCTAATACCCCGAGAGCCTTCCAAAATACAGCACAAACAAACACCATCTGTTTAATAAATAATGCTGTGTTAAAGGGAAATATTACTTTATAACACGAAAATACAATGGAATGGGCACAAATAACCACAAACCCGACCACTGACCTGCTCCTTTCCCGACTTGTCTCGAGCTTTTATCAGAATGAGGTTAGCATTAACATTAGCATTAGCGTCTGCTGTGTGTCACGTAGCTCTTAGCAATGACCCAGCTACGAGCTAAACAACCGCATTACCAACACATACGGTAATTACAATGCACCCAGCCCCACCGACTCAACCTTAAACAATCCATTGAAGCGATTGTAAAAGTCTGCCTTACTTGCACTCTTCTCTTTTGTCCCAAATGAAATGAAAAAGGGAAAGAAAATGGTAACAGCGGACTCGATCCGTCACTGAAGAGCCGTCAACGGCTACTGCCGAGAGATGGAGCCGTTTGGAGCTGAGCGTCTACAAGGAATTTAAAAAATGCTAATAAACATTAAACTGCATCTACAGACGAATAGTAAACAGAAAGGTTGTTTTATTATGAAAATCAACAGTTTTCTTTGGTACAGTGGTGAAAATGTAAACTGATAGAAGATCAACATTCCATCACATTAAATAAAACTGCATAGATAAAACCTATTACTAAACCAAATATATGTTTATATATTTACCAAATATAATTTAGCACTGCACAATACACAAACATGGTGTGTGTCATGGTTTATTTGTTGGCATGATGACAATACATGATATGATATAGAGTCACTGTTAAATGTACATACAATGGTCAATATAAGCTTCAGCATTGTCTGATTAGTAAACAAATCAGTGGTAGGTTTATCAAATACATTTCTGCTGTGCAATTCTTTTTACACCCCATTCATTCTTTACACAATCATAATCTAAAAATCACACCTTCAAGAATCAAAATGGTAGAAAAGCGCATTTTCAAGTGTATTGTGGCATTATACTGTAAAGCTATAGTATAATTGCACACTTTTCACTTACAATACAAGATTTACAATTTAAACTTGTCATAAATTATGGCACATATGAGCATACAAAACATTTACTCTCAGTAAGTAAATTGAAGTTTTGTTTCAAGACAGACACAGTTCATTGCTAATGTGTCAAGTCCCTTTTTCTTCCTGAGAAAGTGCAGATAAGCAGTGTTTTCCCCGTTTAGCTGTTTTCCAGCGGAACCCTGGGAAACAAAACAAAAAGTGTTAAAAACATTGTACGATAATTTTTACAGTGCTGAAAAATGATTTAGGCAAGCATTGAAAAATGCTGTAAAACTATTAACTATGAAGCCATTAGCCTTGGCTTCTACTGATTAACTATCTTCACCTGATTTAGATCCACAAACCTGATTTCAACAACACTCAGCCTCTCTGAGAGTGGTATGAAGAGACATAAAGATGTGAGCAGCCGGCAACCACTGACAAAACAGTGGAAAGACCTACCTTCATAAATGTATGCAAGTGGACTACTGTGAAAAAGCTGGTTACTTAACAGCAAGTCTTCAAACCTAAATCAATGGCACAGTTTTCATACCTTAGTGGGTTTACCTCTATAGACCGCTGTAAAGGTGAATCTTGACAAAAGACACAGTTTCGTCATAGACTTTGTGGCCTTTCTCGTAGATGACGTATATGTATTTGCGGTCTTCTGCCGAGCCACTGTTCAGATAAGTAAGGCAGGAGTAGGCACTTGGTCCGGGCCAAATCTGGACAGCCTTACTCTCCCAAGAGTCACCATAGTTCAGCGACCAACGTAAGGTGAGGTTTACTCCTGTAGGGACAGTGCTTTATTTTTAGTATGTTATTCTGAGGTTAAATAATTACTTAAACCAATGCCTGATAACATTATGACCACTGACAGGTTAAGTAAAAAAGATCCCTGTATCAAGGCACCTGTGGATTTTAGCAAGATCGACAAGGACCAAATTGTGACAGCTAGACAAATGGATCAGAGCATCTTCAAAAGTGCAGCTCATGAGGGTTTTTTCTTGTTTGCAGTAGTCAGTAGCTATCAAAAGTATTTAAGGAATAATTGTGAACTGGCAACAGGTGATGGTTGTTCATAATGTTATGCCCGATCAGTGAATAAAGCCTTACTGTGTGATAGGTTGAGTGGGTTAGTGAAGTAGATAACACTGTCTTTCTCCATAGCTCCGGCTGCTACGACGGGGTCAATGAGCTCGTAGTCAAATCTCACGTCGTCTATGGGCAGAGTCAGTCCACCATCGTGACTGCGGATGATCACTCGACATCTGCAGTGGTAGTTGTTCTGGTTTCTCACATTTATGACGATATCGCCATTAGGAAGCTCAAAAGGCTGTGAAGAGAAAGAATGGTGTAAGAGCCTGTGAACAGCTAGAGTATGGTATCCCTGCAGGGTCAACCATGTACAAACACAGTGAAAATAATTGTGATTTTACATTATTTATATAAAATACTTTGTGATATGTAAGTAGTCTTTTTTATGTAAAAAACAAAACTCTTCCTGAAATGTGAAGTAAAATGCTGAAGTAAAAAGTCAGTGCACTATTGCCATGTTAAAATGTAAAGTATTATGATTGTGGGTGTGCTAAACTGCAGCACAAAAAAAATCCCTAAAGACAGAGTTTCCTGTTTAGGGCCCACATCACAAAAGTTAATGGTGCATGAAGGCATTTCTCATAAATTAAGCAGATTATATTCCTACTGTTGCGATCTATGCACCTTATTCATTGTAGAGAAGAACATCAAGATTAAGGTGACTTTTAAATGCATTATGCATGCCTCAATAAATAGATGTACAATGTCATCCACAAGGAGGCAGAATAACCCCAGTAACCAACTAGGCCTACGCTGTCGTCTGCGACAGCAAGGTGTATATCAGCGAAACTGCAATGGCAACAAAATCAGACATTGTGTAGTTTCTAAGGGTTTTTATATTGGTAACACACAATTACGTTAAGGTTTTTTGGATGTTGGTAAAGGATGTTTTTTGCCAAATTTGGTTAATTTCTCTAAAACTACACTATTCTTTCAATCTATAGGAGGCGCTATAGAGGTAACAGGTGTTTCAGGTATTTGTTGTAGGCTGGGGCCACAGTGATATTTTATGTTGGTTACACTGTGGACACAGGATTATTGGCTCAATTAAAGTGCTTTAGGACATTCATTAATCATTATTAATCGTAGAAGTACCAAACTCAATCAATCAATCTTCATGATATGCAACTGAAAAGTTGGAAAAGGTCCAGCAAAGACTTTTTGACTTTGGTGAAAATTCATACTGTCTTCTTAAGTTTAACTGTTTTCAAGGTTCTTTTTTTGAGACAGAGAGCTTTTGTTTACCTGCTTTACATGTTTCGACTACTTCCTGTAGTCT
>JAVQKC010074041.1:0-18466 GCA_036025475.1 Philypnodon macrostomus | reverse complement strand
GGCAATTCCTTTTTGAGTTATCGCGTTCACAGCTAGGATCTGCGGACGCGGACGCGGACGAACACCGACGTGATTCCATAATATCGGCGACACGCTGTTTTCGCCGATATAATAATGTATTCATTATTATGTATTAATTAATTAATTATATATTTACAATGCAATACCTCAAGGCAACTCTGAATATATATATTTTATATGTTTTTCAGGGACTGGTATACAATGAAATACTGTATACTGAAATAAAATCATGGATGTGGTTACAACTTTATTAACAATTGAAAATGTACAAACTACTGTTAATTATTTAACTATATAATATACAAAAAAAATACATTTATCTTTATATTGTACTGTATATGTAATTAGTCCAAGAAGATCAAATTCCCCAAATTCCTAACCACCTTCAGTATTCCAGTATCTGAATTTATAAAACAGACCTGAATGAAAATTATTTTGGGCTCCATACTTTGCACCCCCACCACTGTCCACCACTGTTGCCCAGAGCTCACAGGTAGACTCATTATACAGCAAGGCCAGCTTGTAATTAGTGGTATTTTAACAAGCTTGTAAATTACTCCCAGTCCCACCCCTCTTCACCTTTGTGTCCGCCTTCAGCTACCATACTCCTCTCTCTCTCTCTTTCGCTTTATCGCCTCTGTCCCAGTTTCAGATTACCACTGACGATGTAGCTATTGGATATGGACTTCACACTGGCTGGACTTCTGATTGTATCTTATCATGGCAGTTTGGTAGTTCCACAATGAACTTAAATACAAAATGACCATTATGTTTTTTTCTTCGTTGTTTACTCCCCTCAAAGCATTTCATTGCATTTTTTTGACCCTGTGTTGAATGTGCATATGACAAATAAACTTGAAACCTGAAAACTACTCCCCTCACTAATCATTAATTGATGATGGTACAGCTTTCAGATTGGCCAAGGTCAATGGTTGTTAAAATTCCAGAATATCTTACCACAACGACCACATGACATCGTTACGCTAACATGTTGGTGGCCTTTGTGCTCCTGGTGGACTGTGGGAAATGGCTTGATTAGGCTTTTTAATTGGGCTAATGTCCTTGCTTATAAAGGACCATGGGGGATTGCTTTAAAGAGCTGTGTACAACTCTGGCCGCTAAAGTCGCAAGAGCAAAGGAGTGGATAGTCATTAGTTTCACTTATTATTAACATTTCAATAAATGGCTTTATATCAGAGAAGATAACAGGTTTAAAATGTATGTTTTCATTTTATTATTGGTGTTTTTTGTGCAGCTGTACTACTGTGACCAGGTGTGTTAGCTTATTTCCTGTTTTCAGCCCAAGCCCTGACTCATTTGTCTTGAGGGTCAAGTCTAGGGGTAGAGGAAGGGGCTTGTGTAAGTCTAGTAGGTTAGACAGATTTGTGTTTTTCTGGTTTATGGGGTACTATCACAGCCCAGTCCTACTTAGGCTGCTAGGGTTAGGGTTAACTAATTTGAGCAAATATTTTGACTACACCTATAGATATAGTATCGACTAGTTAGTATAGTTAGAACATGCACAGGATTTGAAACACAGGATTTGGACTAATGCAAAAATAATATATTTTTTAATCAATTCTACAAAGTCCAGACGTAATCCCAAATTGTACAGTTTGTCGCATAAATGGATGTGGGAAAGTGGGTGTGGCCTTATGTAGTAAATAGCTTCTTTTTTTTTCAGATCGGCATACTGTATCATATTTTGCACCCGTTCGCACCTTTATTGTTACTGTCTAAATTCTCATCTAATTTAATCAGTAGTGGGCTAGTATTGGGCTTCATCATGTCCCTCCTGAGTATCTCCCTCCTCCTCCTCTCTCTCATCCCTCTTGTTATGCCGCTCACACAGACCTGTCTAATTACCACACAAAAAGGACCAGCAAATACACCAGACCACATCCTGGTGGTCAAGCTCATTTTCTTCTGCTATTCCTTTATTTCATTCTCTCACATGAAGATAGAAGAAAACATCTATGTATGGTCGGCCCAGATGTGTATGCGAGTTCTCGTTTTCATCAGCAGATATGACAAAGAATGAAGCCTATAGAAAATGCCTGCTGGTTGTTATTGTTTATGAAACTGATTTTGGCATTCTGTATAAGTATGAAATAGGACAAAATAATCCTATGGCTTGAATGCTCATAAAATCTGCCATTATTGCACTGTGAGGATATTCTCTCTGCAGGCATGTCCAACCTCTGACCCAAGGGCCAGTCGGGTCAAAACAGAAGCGGTCCCAGTCTGTCAGAGGGAATAAATAAATCATACAGGTTCACAATTAGGAGCCTATTCTATTCTTTATGGAACTGAGTGCATCCGAGAAAGAAGTAGGGATTAATATCATCATCATTTATCATACTATAGAGCTTTATACTGTTTTCTTAGAGGCATGTAAACCCCACTATAACAAACAACTGCTGATTAGTGTCAAAAGTATGTTCAAAAATAGACGTTTGAAGAATTGTATCAAGGGTCTGTTTGTGTATTGTGTTAGTGCATATTTCTAAATATTGTTCTCTCTGTGGTATTGTGGGTTTCCTCTAGCCTCCTCCGAAATGTACTGTATGTCAAAAGCAGTAGGTATTGGGTGCAAATAAATTAATTATACCTCCAACCACAGCTGAACATCAAACCAAGCGTCAGAACAAATACCTAATAAAGTGGCCACTGAGTGTACAACATTGTACCACACACTTCACAACAAATCAAGGCTGGCAAAATCACTAGCCCGACGTCCCGGGGCTACTACTTGTTTCAGTCGGGCTACCAAAATTAAAAGACCTTCTTAACCCTTTTTGTTCACTCCGCGCTGCCAATGTACAGTTTGTACGTCGGCTTAATAACCCTGGAGCGGTCATTCACACACAGGCTCCGTCAGGTGCGTGGGCGGGGGGGATATCGACAGGTGATGTGCGATGTTAAAGCATTATTTATTCATACCCGTTTACCCAGCATTGTTCAGATAGTAGCTTGTTGTTAGCAGCCACTAGCTAAAGCTTAGCTAAGTTTTGCAGCACCTTCCTCTGCGTCTCCATGGAGCAGAGACAGAGACAGAGACAGAGACCGAGACAGAGACACAGACACAGACACAGACAGAGAGACAGACAGAGAGACAGACAGAGACACAGAGACAGACACAGAGACAGACAGAGACACAGACAGAGACACAGAGAGAGACACAGACAGAGACAGAGAGACAGGGGTCTTCACTAAAGTCACTGATATTTTGTATAATACGACTTATGTTTAGCTCACATTATTTTAAAATGTATTGGTCCTATTATGTTTGTTTTAGGCCTATTGCTGAAAATGACTAAATATGCCACTGTAATCTAGGCCTAATTAAATAAATGGACTCACTCTCCTCACCTTATATTGTAGATTTATGTTTCAGTTTGATAACATTTAACTTAATAGGCTTTATTTTTCTTTTTTTATTTGCATGTGCAATTACTGCAAGGCACTTTAAACAAAATGATCAAAATACCAATGAAATAGGCGAATAATGAAAGAATGAGGGCAGACCAGACACTGATGCAGAGGAGAAAAATGATGAAGGCTTATGAGCTCAACATTAATTGACATATTCTCATCCGTGACCAAAGTTAACAAACAAAATCACACTTATTACATACAAACTGTTGATTTATGTTCAAATATGACTATATGATTTCCACTAAAAAACTAAAAATGTACTTGTGTAAGACTTCGGATGATCCCTTTCCTTTGACATTTTCACATGGTTGATCTCATCCTGTCTGAATAAAAGTTTGTTTTCCCTGTGCCCTGGTGCCCCTGAACGCCTCACCTCTCTCTCTTCACACCACAGCGGCCATGTTTACACCGACGCCGGGCTGAACTGTGTTTGACTTTGGATCCAGGTGTGTATTGAACCCACTGCTGTTGACTTTTCATCTTAACAGACTATAGCCTTTGTCTCACATGGGAAACCACAATTAATTTGGTGTGCTTGGCCAGGGCTGGTTGCCATGCCAATCAAATCAAAACACTGGTGCTTTTCTAACCTCTTGTTCTTCTCATTGGAGTTGATACGCTACATTTAGCCCGACGCTAGGCTTGTTATTGGGTGTACTCATGGCCTCTATTTCCTGTAAACAGACAAAACGTTGTGCTAATATGACTGCTCATTTATTTTCACCTGGAAGGAGCCTTAGTGTAAGTGAAGCAACCACCTGCTCATCAGCTAAAGAGCGCTCAAGCTTTCATCTGAAGTTATGATTATTTATGAGAGCAACTGTACTTTCAGGCTAAATTATGATTAAAAAAATTGCCTAATTGTGAAGATCTGTCACTGGCCAATGTTCAAAAGTGAGGAAGCAAGCAGGATGGCAAATGCATGGGGGTTGGAGTGAGTATTGTTACATCAGAATAATATTACGCAATAAAAACTGTTTGAGCGTAATGTATGATTTATTTTTGTTGTTATCAGATGGACCAAACATTTTTTTAGAAGAGCTGATTCTGTTATAGACACAAAAAAACGAAAAATGGATAGATTTTTTTTTTTTGCTTTAAAACAATTACTCATTAAGGAACAAAATTGTAAAAAAAACAAAACAAACAAAAAACATTTCCACATTAAATCATAATGTACAGCTGTAGGGCGAGTACTCCAGAATTGTACTGAAGTCATTGTTACTGTAAGTGGATGTGAAATAAAACTACTCTGAGAACGACATATGCTTAATGACTGCATTATGGACAGATTTTAAAGCATTTCACTCCAGGCACAATAGCTAGCCTTCAGTATCAAACTTCTGATCTATTATTGGCTACAGTCTTGGACATCTCCCATGTCTCCGTATCTTTGAGGCACTCTGGCTCCGGATCAGCTACTTTTTCGCTCTTATCTTTTATTTGACTGTAAACACCATGGACTGTCACTGCCAGGAAACAGATATAATTTTTGCTTCAAAGGGACAGAAAATCAATTGTAGAATACTTTGGGGGGAATAGGGCTATTAATCTGTTATCAAACTGGATTTAACAGCGGTGAATTCGTGTAGGTATAATGTTAGCCGCTATAGCACATGTTGACACTAGCCTAATGGTCAATAGCACATTTGTATTAAAGCTTTATTAATGAAAAAGACGTACTACTTTGAAAGGTCTTTGATAGCATTCGGCATTATTTCCCTGTAAACATGTATTCAAAGTAAAAGCGATGAGGCTTGTGTTTGCGGCTGAAGCCTGGCTTAGCCCGCGGCATTATGGGAGGCGTTTCATCATAACTGTGTTTTATCTTTTTATAAAACGGTATTAGTAGTCGTTTTATTTACCGTTTTAGGCTGTGTTTGGCATTACTGTCATTACGGCAGGCAGGTGGTGCCGATAAGAGCTGTGTGTACTGTGTTTGTTTTTTGGATTATGTTGCAATTGAAGAAGAAGTGCTGAAGATGAAGGTTGGGGTTGAGCTAATGGTCGTTTAAAAGGCCTGAGTGTTGTCCTTGTCAATATGAAAAATAACTGTGTGTATGTATGTATGTGTGTTGTGTATATGTGTGTTATTGTGGTGGGGCCTGCTCACCTCCGACAGTGAAAATCGTGTGTAGTCAGTACAGCGGATCACTGAGAAATTTAATTACCCATCTGAAAGCTCTTTCAATCAGACAGATTACTGACTGTGTGTTTTTTGTGTGTGTTGTGTGCATCAGTCCTCTGAATCAGTGAGATTAATAGTGGGTGCATTTGATTGATCTCCATCAAATGTGGACACAATCCCACAAAGAAAATCAAAAGAAAACTCAGCCTTTGATATTCTAACCCTGACTTCATTTTATTTAAGAATAGTGCAATACTAAGCAGTGAGTAAGTCGATGAAATATGTGAATACACATGTATTGATAAATCCACATAATCAATTTACTATTGAGGTCTTAGTGATTGATTCCTCTATAGCATGGTAGTTTAATGCTCTTCCCAGGCTTTCTGTAAGCTCTCGCCTGTGGCCTAATCCTTTATTCATGTGGACTCTGTGTGACGTGGGCTTTTTACAACAGCACCAAATAATTCCTGACAATTGTGAGTGAATACAATGCAACAGAGCACTGGGTTTCAAAGCAGGAAGTGGCATCACTGTCTGCATAGCAAACAGCTTCTGACTACATCTCTTTCAAGTATCTATCATGTTTATTCTCCGGAAGATTCTACAGGGGTTTGTTTGTGTCTGAAACTTTTGTAAAAGATTATTGCATTTTCAAATGTTTCTGTTGAACTTTGTCAATTAACACTGGAGTCTGTATGTTTTTGAACAAGGGAAATTGGTTAAATTGGGACCGTCAATATTGATATTAATTTACTGATATTATACACTTGACAAAGCAAAAGGGGAAATGGGTTTTGTAAAGTGAGTCAGTTTATCAGTGTCAGTCCTTTAAGAAACTTTCATCATATTTTAAGCAGCTTATTTTCACAGTGTAATTATTGCCAGATCATTTTAAACCTTACTAGTTGTTTAGTATCATCCCACATCACAGACATGACCCTCCTGCTCCTCCTCCTGCTGCTCCTCCTCCCTCCTCCTCCTGCTCCACCTCCTCCTGCTCCTCCTCCTGCTGCTCCTCCTCCTGCTGCTCCTCCTCCTCCTCCTCAAACTGCTTTAATGATAAGCACTTGGTCGTTTGCTTTTGACTTTATAATGTGAACGCCTTTTGCTTTCAAGTTCCTCTCTTGGTCCCCTCTTGGTCAAACTGTGTCCCGGCATTGGATTGGACATGCACACAACAGAGCACACCACACTTCACAATGAAGCACTGCTGTTAGCCAATCACATAGCCATAACTTAAGTGAATGTGGCATGACTAGTATTTCAGAAACAAACAACCTTCTGTAGGCTGTAGTTTACAAAAGATGGTTCATGTCACAGACCCCATCAGCATTTTGTGACCACACAATATTTTGGTTGGATGGTGTTAAGCCCAAGTCAAACAGAAGGAGAGCCAGGCCTTGTTGAGCCAGTGCGTCCATGTGAGAGCAGACAGGCTGTACAAGATTGTGAGGGAAAACACTGTCGCTGGCCGTGGAGGAGGCGCTGACGTCCAGGAATATTAGATCTCTCCATAGGCACAAGAGAGACATTGTTTCACTGCTCAGCCTCATTCTGCTGCATTGGGCTCAGGCTAAAACACAGCAATTTTAATATTAGGATAATGTACATAATGCCAGCAACGTGTTAAATACTATAGTTTAGAAAGGCTTATATTATGATCAAGTTATAAATCAGATTAGATTAGATTAAATGTTTGATTCATCCCAAATCAAAAAGATTTTTTTTAAAGAATAACAATTAAACTGGAATTTTCTGTACAACTATTAGAGTTTACAGAGAATGGTGTGACATAAAATATTGTCCCCTGTCTGGACGTTTTGTGGGTGTTGAACTCAGAGGTAGGTCGAGAGGTAGACATAGGAAACATTAGCCTAGATAACCACTTCTTACATCAAGGTCAGCAAAAGACCAACTCTGAATGCACAAAACATCAAGCAGCCAACTACTGAACATATGAGTCACACAGATTGAAAAAGAGAAATTGCAAAGCCTTAAAACATAGCTTAAGGAACCTAGGCAAATTTAAATTATAATAACTTGAAAATTGCATTCCCAGGGGGTCTAAATTGCCTGTCTGTGTCCCTGAGCTTATTTGGTATTGACATATTTGAGTGAGAAGAGCTCATATTTAAGGCATGTGGTGATAAGCAGAAGGCTCTCAAAGTTAATGAGGTTCATCGTTAATAATTTGATGTTAAATTTAGCATCTCGTCGTACGCCCCTCTGGAGAGCTCCAAAACTCCTGGAGGTGCACTTACCCCAGTTTGGGAATAGTGCTTCTACATACAATACATACAACTACGACCATGGGAATAATTCAAAACAGACTTTAGACACGATATTGAAAACTCAGAGTTATTGGCAGATAATACATATAAAGTCTTTACATAGTAGTATCACAATTCTTGCCAGTGTCATTATTTAGGCAGTTTCTGTGATTGATTAAATGCCTTTGTGTCTAATGGTAAATCAAGCACATAACCCTAAAGTATATTTAAACCGGCTATAATTCTAATTTCAAGAAAAAAGTCAAACGATATGTGAGACACAGAGGTGTTAGAGTAGCCAATAATGTTACTCAAAAGAGTAGAAAGGTACTGGAGAAAAAACTACTCAGTGAGTGTAATGTCAGATTATTTGTTTAATTTTGTGGTAATCTGGTAAAAAAAAATTAAAGATAATAAACAGATTTTTATATTTTCAAAAGATAAACTAAAAAAATATAAATAATATTTTCAAAAATTAAGGCACAAGAGACAAAATGTCCACATCATCACATTTCTCACATAAAGCTGTTCTTACATGACTCACAGAGGTGGTAAAAGTACTCTTACTCTTTTTAGATTTCCAAGATTGTACTCAAGTAAGAGTACAGTTACTTCAAAATATTATTACTCAAGTAAAAGTAAAAAGCATTGTGCAGTAAAGCTGCTCTATGTATTTAAAAAGTTACTCATACTCATACTCAGTAAATGTAGCTGAGTAAATGTAACTGAGTTCTCCCCATCTCTTGTGAGAAATAACCGCTTTGTGGCTCAATTGATAGAGAATTTAGCCCTGAACTAGAAGATCCATCGTTTAAGTTAAAGAGGTCAGTTAAATAAATCGTAAAATAAAAACGGCTTTTGAGAGCAGTTACACTAAAAAGAAAATAAACTACCAGTCCTACGTATATATTAGTGCAGTGAATCTGACTTTAATATTATGTATATCTATAAATATTATGTCAGCAGTGCACCAAAGCTGCCTGTGACAAAAAGTGACAGGAGCGGAACAGAACTGCGTGCATCTGAAGTGAAGCCGTGAGATGGAGGGAATAGTTAAGAAAGGAATATTATAGAATTATTATTGTTCAAAACATGCGCTTGTTGCATAATGCAGGAGTCGAGGCTCTGATTCCTCCAAGTGCTGTACGCCTTAACTTCCAACGCTACAGATGCCGTCTTTCAGCTTATACCCATATGCAAATGTTCTTTGGGGAATTAAGTGATTTTCTCTGCATAAAAACACGCTCATTCCGCTTCATGCCTGCCTTGGGTTTGCACTTGAATTCATTTCTCCCCAAACCTGACTGAAGCGCAAGTCAAGCAATTTTCTCCCCAACTTACACCATGACATATATGTATTGTTTCTTAAGGTTATTTGCATATTTCCGCTTGTATTAATGTTTTCATAATTATAAATTGCGCAGACTGGTATTCCCTTGTGGTTGGTGTATGCCTCTAGCACTGCAGACTAATATACAGTATGTTCAGACTGTCTCACTCATGTTACTTCTGGTATAAACTCTTTTTGACCTTTTCTATGTTATAAACTAAATTACTGTTCAATTTGCATCAATTTGCAACTGTTCAACTATTCAGTCAATTAATAAAGTTTGTGTAGAATAAAATTATTTCCCTTAAAAATTGCTCATACTTTCATTATAGCTTACAGCGAATGATAACATCACTGGCAGGATTGTGCATGATAGACAATTAAAGTAGGATTTTTGATTCTAGTCGTCTTTGGAGAAAACAAAATAAAAATGCTGAAAAAGCAAATCAGCATAGTATGTGTTTCTGTTTCTGTTTTGTGTGATGGTAATTTGTACCATTTCATCTTGTGAGATATTGCAGTGATGACCCTAATAGTGATCATATGAATTTTACACTTTGAAATTCCATCGGAAAAAACATTCAAAACTTACCATTCATCAAATAAAAGATTCACCTAGATCCACATAAACATGCTGTGCCCTGGTTATCTGGGCTACACATTCATGATCCTTATCTAAGACAGGGAGGAACACATTAAGTACATTAGGACTATACTCCCATCATAGTCTCTTTTGTGTCTGTGGATTAAACATTGATTATTTATGGCATAGACGTCACATGTTGCAGCTAAGTCTCTTACATCAGGTCATGTTTGTTTGCCTCCTGAGATGAGGCTTGACCCCCTGCTGCCCACATGGCCATTAAATACATGCTACGTCTTTTATGAGTTCATATTTTCTTTTCTGGATCCTGGTTCTTAAGCCTCTGCATCCCAGTTTTTCACTTGGCCAGCCCTCGTTTCTCTTCACCTTTGACTCTTGTGCCGCACCGCCTTCCAAAAGCAATAGCACGCTTCATTAAACCACTGTGTGAGTGTATAAGGCAACATCCCCTCTCACAGGCATCGTTAGTTTTGACCTCTGCCAACGTTTACAATGCTATTTATCTTTCATTAGCTGAAACACAATGTAATGCACTGTATAATGGCATAGTTGCAGGTGTTTGTTTGTTGGTCTATAGACCCTTTCAAAGTTTGGAAACAGAAAGTTCTAAATTCCGGAATGGAAGCAACCGGAGGCAAGACCGTAATACATTTTCAATGGAGAAATTAGAATTAACCTCAGAATATTGCAAATTAAGATTGTTTGACAAATGACTCATATGTAGGTGATGTCAGAGCCTGGCTAGGAAACATTAGTGAATGTACCTCACATTGTTTGTTTATTTAATGTACACATTAGTAACAGTTAGACTTTTGGCTGGTGGTGCCTGATTTTAAGGTTTTACTGGACCTTACAGAAATGTTGAAGACCTACCACAAATCCTACTTTTGCTCCAGTCGCCTCCATTCTGTAACTTAGAACATTCCAAAGGACAAACGTGTTAAAGGGTCTATTAGCAAGAGACCTCAAAAACAATATCCAGGAAAGTTCATGAGTCAAAGATTTTTTTTTAGTTGATCGCATGGAACAATTTGGTGGATTTTTTTTTTTTAAACCAATGTTAGATATAAGGAGAATCAATGAGAAGAGAATTTACCCCTAAACTAGAAGATAGAGCCACTGCCTTAGGGAATACGTGCGCTCAAATGTTATTGAATAAAACCTGTTGTGTATGCCAAATCCCAGAAGTCTGCATTTTGTACCAATCTATTTTGTGACTGGCAGTGCATTGTTTGGTGAACCATGTGCCTGGACTGCATTGTTTTTCCCAGAGGACCTTCAACATTGGCAGGCCTATTTATTATTTATAAAGCATTATCTAATATTTTATCATATCAGTTAATCTCACTGCGCTAATACCCAAATGCGTCAATGATTACATACGAGTGTATTTCAGGCTTATGGGGTAAAAAAAACCTGTATACAAACATACGGGTGGATTGTGTATGCCTTAAGAACAGGAATAATACAGCTATAGTGTACGCATGCGTAGAAGAGCCTTGTAAAACACAGGTAACACGCCATACTTGCATCATATGTCAACTCCGTAACCAACTCTGCTTGCAAATCAAGTAATGCTTATCAATTCTGCAGATATTAAATATTTCATGTCAGGCCAATGCATCACCCAGCCAATCAACAGGAGCGAGGCTATGAATATTAAAATGCCCATGTCCATGCAATAATCTGGTTGTAACTTCTGTCTCCGTATTGCAGCAGGCAGGAAACGGCTCACGCTAAATGCTATTTTTGTCTATTGTAGATAACCTTTGACCTTGCATAAGTCAGAGAGAGGTCTTCAGGGAAATGAAACATAAAGCCAGTTATTTGATGCCTTTTTACAGATCTAAGGGTAGCTGGGTTTATAAGAGCCTAGAGACACATGCACTAGAGTGCTAGAGTATTGACCTCTGTACCTGAATGACCACTCAACATTAAGACAGAGCATCCACCCCAAAGTAAAGTAGCTAATCTTTGACACAGCCGCTCAATCGTACATATCGACGCTAGTCTTGAGCCGACAACTCTGATAATGGACGGCCCGTTTGTAGAAGACTTTAGGTGGCGTCTATGTACCCGGGGGGAGCAGTTATTCTGAGGGCCAATGGATGGTGTGTCACATTGTGCTGTGTTGGCCAGAAACACCACACCTTTAGTAATGGTTGCAACCTACTGACCTTTCCACTTACTGTTAGTCTCACCTTATTTTACACCAGATTCACCGGCTAAAAAAGCACTGAGTTTGTAAATAAAGTCTGGAAGTGTAAGTGAAACAGAAATGGTGCAAAAATATACTTACTGGAGTTGTAAAGTGGTTTAACTGTAGCCTAACATCAACACAGGTCACTAGTTTGATTCCCCTTTTTTTGTGGATTTGAGTGTTTCCTATGCATACCTAACAACCTCAAAACATTGGAGGGATGGGTCAAATGCACTAACCAAAGGACATTTAGGTTAAACTGATTTCTATTGCCTCTTCCCAACAAATAAAGCACTCACGGCTGCATGTATACAGTCTTTTGTTTTCAATATTCTACACTATGCTTTTAAATTACATTTTAATCAGAACCCATTTCTACTAGATTGTCCCATTGACAAAAGCATGTCCCTCCAGGGTTTCTGTGGGTGCAATAGGGCAATAGAGGTGTGCAACTGTGGAAATGCAATCTGCAATTTCACAAGCACTATTTTAGCATTGGCCAGTGTTGGGATAAGGACCTCATTACAAAAAAGTCCTTTTTCAAAACCTAATCAGCACCAACTCCACAACATTGTTCCCTAATGCCTTTAAGAGTCCCTTTAAATTAGTAACACTAAAATAAACTGCTCCACTTAGCTCGTGCACTAATCCCTTTTGTCACAGCCCCTCACATGTTCAGATGAAACCTTCATGACAGCTGTGAATGGGTCATTTTAGGTGCCTCAAATTCAATTATTTGTCATTGATATTCAGACAATCACAGATACGCAGCCCTGATTAGTCATAAAAAAGCACTGCATCAAAATCAGCGTACCATCACTGACTGAAGTCTTGATTTTGAGGCTTCCAGCTGGGTGCAAGAGATACTCAGAGGAAAGCTAATGCCCGTGTCCCATTTAAAAAAATAAAATAAAAAAATAACAGATTTTGAGAGAGATCTTTGCATTACAATTTTGGTATAAAGACATCTTTGGTCATTACTATTATGTGTGTTGCCTTGGTTTTTTTGCGAATGGTCAATAAAGCGAGGTGTAAATCATCATTTTCGAAGGAGGATGGGGACTTTCACTGCGTTTTCAAGGTAATAGTTTTGTTTGAATATTTTGACTGTGGCCTTAGATGTGCCGTGTAGAATTCTCATTTTCTTTCTTTGTCTGTCTGTCTTAAACCCTGTTTACTAACTACTAATACTTTTATTGGTGTATTGACCACCTTGATTGCAACACAGTGTGCTGAGTTTGAGCAATTACAGCTTAATTAGGCTGATATCGACCTCATGTATCTTTTTTGTCTGTTATATAAAAGTACAATTCCACCATCAAGAACAATTTTGAGGCCTTTAAAACCTAAACAATGAGATAAAGGGCCAATAAAATGGTCAGTGTGAGTGATATGTCTGTGTGGTTTATCAATACAAGCATTGATGAAGTGAGGAGAGAATGATCACCGCACATTAACCAGACTTTAAAACACATTGGTCTGAAAACATTGATCTGCGAGACAAAAACTGATGCTTTGACTCCAGCGGCCGGTCATCCTCCATTGGCCTTTAGACGGTTTTATAACCCCACACAATCCGTATTTGTGTAAGCGGGCCTCTGCTGCCATGACTGATGATGAAATGGTGCAAATCTTGTCAACATAAAAGTAAAGCCCGCCTCAACCCTCTCATTACAAGAGACGGAAATTACAGTTATCTCACAAAATGGTCTAGTCCATGTATCGCCACTGTCTGGTTTCTCTCAACAAACACAAACACTGAGGACAATATCTCTGTTCAGTCCACGGATTAAGACCTAGTTTTTTAGACCTGTGTTAGTTTTGACCTGGTTTAGTTCTGCATTACACCCACATCTTATTCAGCCTTAGTAAAGTCCTATTTCAGACCAAGAGCAGTCCTTGTTCAGACCTGCTTTAGACTTATTATTATGGTTTTGACAAGGTTTAGTCCTGTTTCATGCCCAGTTTATTCTAGTTTAGGCCTGTTTAAGTCCTTGTTTACTTTTTTTGCCCCGGTTTAGACCCAGTTAGTTCTGATTTAACTCTGGTTTATACCTACCTTGGATTTTGCACTAGTTAGATCCTAGTTCAGACCTGGTTTAGACCCAGTTTATACTAAATTAGTACTGGTTTTACTATTACTTCATTTCTGGGAGCTTGGGTACATTTTAGGGGAGGCTGGAGCCCCTCTAATATCAGCCTACCATCCCCTGATTTATCCCTCTCATTTCTGTCCTTGTCCTTTGGCTGGAGCAGCATGTCAAATAGATAATCAATAGGCTTCTGTGGCTGTGGACCTCTGAATGTCGAATAATAGTTAGAGTTGCCAGTGCTCTTACCACACCTCATTAAGCCCTGGTTGCGGTACTTTGGCTTTTCCACTACAGCCGCGGCCCTATTCAACAGAATGAGTAATGCACCTGACAGTCATCCCAATGACACAAATACTTCAGGCCGCCTGCCACCACGTCACACGCTTCACTCTCTCTCACACTTAGAGGCCTCATATACACAAACTACTTAGCTGCTGTTGTTGGGACCTGCTGGTGTTTATGCTTAAATTAAAGAGAATTATATTTGTATTGAATTGTATTATACCCTGATTGATTCAAATTAGATGTGACAGCAAGGGTATATTGGCGAAACGCCCCCATACATCTGCCACGATGTTGTCAAATATACCTAACTTCCCAATTTCAATCCAAAATGGCCAACTTCCTGTTTGTTGTAGGGTGGGGCCATAATAATATTTTATGTTGGGTACACTGTGGAGAATCACTGTACCAAGTTTCATTGCTCTCTGCCAAAGTTAGTGTGTCCAGAGTCCCATAGGGGTCATAAACACACGGGCGCTATAGAGGTATTCTTTATTTGAACTCTAAATTTGTATGCACATTAAGTATACAATTGCCTGGCTCAATGTGCCAAAATTCATGAGATTTTGTTTATGTTCAGCAGGATTATTGGCTCCATAAAAGTGCATCAAAATATTAATTTGTGAATTATTTAATTGTCATGAATCGTAGAAGTACCAAACTCAATCCAGTTCTGCATCTTCATGATATGTACCTGTGTGCAAAAGTTGAAAAAGATCCAGCAAAGCCTTTTTGAGTTATTGCGATCACAGTTTTGGCCCGTAATTAATTAATTACTTTATTAATATTTATCGTAGACGTACCGAAATCGATACAGTTCGGCATCCGGCATCTTAATGATATGTACCTGTGTGCAAACGTTGAAACTGATCTGGTCATTTTTGAGTTATCGCATTCACAGCTAGGATCTGTGGAGACGGACCGACGTGATTCCATAATATTGTCATTTCGCCAATATAACAACCTGTGACAGACCCTTCTTGGAGCAGACACAGGGTCCTGCTGTAGTGTGTGATGAAGCCCGTCATTGTTTCGCTGTGACAACAAGAAGCACGTAAAGCATGTTAATGTGTGTTTGAGAAATGCTCCACATGCACAGCTCTTACACAATCACACGCATACACTTTTCCCTCTTTTACTCAACAACACAAACACTCCGAGGAAGACCAGACCAACCCTATACCTACCCTTTTTATTTAGATCCATGTTATCCCTGAATATAGACGTCATATTAAAATATCATTGTACTTGACTGGACGTGGACACAGAGTGACTCTATGTGTTCTGTGAGTTTCCCAGCTGCAGCACAGTCCTGGACAAAGACATCATTGTGAAGACTGGACTGTGAGAGGAGGACCAAGGCAGCCTGACCTACTGACATACGTCTGCCACAACTAGCACCAACGGGCACCTTAATTTGATTTCTAAGGGTTTTTATATTGTAACAAGCAATTAAGAGGCCTTGCCCGTAAACCTTGACAAACATGGGAAGGGATGTTTGTGAAGAATGTTTCTGCCAAATTTTGTAAAATTCCCATAATAGCCATAATGATATTTTATGTTGGGTACACTGTGGAGTACCAAGTTTCATTGCTCTGTGCCAAAGTAAGTGTGTGCAGGGTCCCATAGGGGTCATGAACATGGGGGCGCTATAGAGGCATTCTTTATTTGACCTCTGTAATTTGCCTATGTACATTAAGTACATTAATGTATTTAATGTACATTAAGTATACAATTGCCAAAATTCATGAGATTTCGTTTATGTTCAGCAGGATAATTGGCTCAATAAATGTGCATCAAAACATACATTTATTAATTATTTAATTGTCATGAACTGTAGAAATACCAAACTCAATCCAGTTCTGCATCTTCATGATATGTACTTGTGCACAAAAGTTGAAAAAGATCCAGCAAAGACTTTTTGAGTTATTGCGTTGAAAGTTTTGGCCAGTAAATAATTAATTATTTAATTAATATTCATCCTAGACGTACTGAAATCGATACAGTTCGGCATCTTTATGGTCTGTACCTGTGTGCAAATGTTGAAACTGATCTGGTCATTTTTGAGTTATCGCATTCACTGCTAGGATCTCTTTTGAGTTATTGCGTTGAAAGTTTTGGCCAGTAAATAATTAATTAATTATTTAATTAATTGTCATAGTAGAAGTACCCAAATCGATACATTTTGACATCTTTATGGTATGTACCTGTGTACAAATGTTGAAACTGATTCACAGCTAGGATCTGCAGACACGGTGTGACGTGATTCCATAATATTGTCAGTTCGCCAATATAATTAGCAAATCACAAAGGCTGCTATATAAACAATATATATATATATATATATATATATATATATAAAAACCTGCTAATCTTGTAGGATTATACTCTACAAAAATGTTCTGAAACATAGAAAAAGTTCTATAAACTGTGTAGCCCTCCTAAGTTTTTGAGGCGGCAGTGGTGCAGTGGGTAGGCGCTCACCCTTCAACCAGAGGGTCGGTGGTCCAAGCAAAAGCTGTCTTTGTGTCCCTGGGCAAGACACTTAACCCACATTGCCTAGGAATGAATATGGTGGAATGAATGTGGCCGGAATGAATGTGGCCAGGTCGCCATTGTAAATGAGAAGTGGTTCTCAATTGGCTTACCTGGTTAAATAAAGTTTTTCTAATATTGTGTAGCCATACTACACCAGTAGGAACATATATGTGTTGTGTAGAGGATATTATATTGGCCAAAAACTGTCAGCCTTTGCGATCTAATAATTGATCTAGTAACCATTAAAATTGCAAGTTTCAATTTGATTTTGATTAATTGTGCAGGCCTACTCATAATGGTGTTTAACGGGCTCTGCTCCTGACATGTCAAACCAGGCATCTGATTGGCTGGAGGGTGAAAATCGAGTCGTGATGTGTGCTCAAACATTCCTTTGTCATGTGAGAACATGCCCTGCTCAACACACACCTCCACATTCACACAAAGAACTCCACAAGATCAACCAAATCTGACAATCACACACTGAGAGGGGCGACATGGCAAAAACAAATTTTTTATAAAGCCAAGATCATGATTTCAATTTTAGCATGATTTTAGTAGTTTGTATTTTTTTGGATTTACACAGGAAAAAACAGACTACAATGACTTCATGAAATCATGTTGAATGGAGGTGTGGAGAGGCGAGAAATTGTGTGCGTATGCATGGTTTTATAAATCTGAATATTTTTTCTTTCATACTTTTGGATTTTCTAAAGTTTTATAAATGAGGCCCCATGACTGTACTTAACCAGACTTTACCAACTTCAACAGGCCTATACCAGGTCAGAATCACATAACTTAAAGGCCCAATGTTTAGCATATTTCTATTTTGAATATAATTAGGTTACCAATTTACATTTTGGAACATAAAACACACAATAAGTATCTAATACAAGCTAAGATTTTTTGTTGAGCTCCCCATTAGATTTGATAAGATTAGGCGCCTGTCTCTTTAAGACAGGACCAAACCATTTGTGCCGGTTTTCAGGGGTTTCCAAAAATAACCTCCAACCATGTTTTACTACTTCTGGGAAATAAACAAAGCCTTGATACCCTGACAGCCAAACATGTCTATTCTAATCAGATATGTGTTAAATAGTGGTAAGCTAGCAAAGTAGCAATGATGCTTCTCTTGGTGAGTTTGTTTGACAGTGCAGGGGCACTTTACAGAGGTTATCCACTATTTGTTACTAATAGTGTAAGCCGTTTTCAGGTCTTGGAAAGGACTAAAATTAAATAAAAGATTACTCAAACATGCACGTTTGCGTTTAGAGTAGAAACATTAGAATGTGGTTAAAAGTTCAAAATAGATTTACCCATCTCTAAAGTAACTAGGCTTGTGCTGTCGTCCCTGACAGCAAGGTGTATATCGGCGAAAACGGCCCCATACGTCTGCCCCATACGTCTGCCCCGTACGTCTGCCCCGTACGTCTGCCCCGTACATCTGCTACAACTGTTACCAACGGGCACCTTAATCACTTTTTTGATTTGTCTGGATGTTTGTGAAGAATGTTTTTTGCCAAATTTAGAAAATTCCCTAAAGCTGCATTCTTCTTTCAGTC
>JAVQKC010074017.1:0-11160 GCA_036025475.1 Philypnodon macrostomus | reverse complement strand
TGTTCTTTTTCACATTCTGTTTTGTGTTCTTTTTCACATTCTGTTGTGTGTTCTTTTTCACATTCTGTTTTGTGTTCTTTTTCACATTCTGTTGTGTGTTCTTTTTCACATTCTGTTTTGTGTTCTTTTTCACATTCTGTTTTGTGTTCTTTTTCACATTCTGTTTTGTGTTCTTTTCACATTCTGTTTCCGTGTTTTGAATTGTCTCCCGGACTTCATATATTACATTGCATTTGTTGTCCGGATGTATTTTATTATTCTGCTTCAGACAGTAGGAGAATCGAGCCAAAACCTGTTTCAGCTCCAAGACACGTCATGATAACATCATGTAAGAACTTTTGAGGAAGACTACAGTAGAAGTCAAAACATGTCAAGGTACAACACTCAAACACTGGTTAAGTTAAGTTAATAAGAGAATGATGTATTTAGAAATCTCTTTTTATAGATATGCTGCTTGAAAATGACATGTCCAAATGAAATGCAGTATTACTCTCTCAGTAAGTACTGAGTTACTGCTAATTCACTGTTGTTCCTAATCATGCAGTGGCAGTCAAACTCTCTAAAAACCCATAGCAATGAATCTGAACCACAAAGGTCAAATTCTCTTCTGATAAAGTGAAATAGACCAAAAGTTAGTGATGATTTAGCAGAAAAATATTTAGGCGGACCCCCTGATAACTGATCCCAGGTGTGATTTTTGATAGTCAGTTGTATGCTTTTAGTCTGCTATTGTTGTTTGCATGTATGCTGCATGGTTCTCTTGTTTTTTGTGTGTTTTTGGAGCAAGCAACCGTGTCAACATTAATCATTAAGCAACTTTTTTAATGTCTTTTGTTTAAGTGTAAGTCTCAGTGAATGATGAGCTCAGTCTATATTCTGCTGAGTGCGCTTGAGTGTCTGTTATGTTGTAGACTATGTTTTTGAGAGTTAGAATAGGCCTACTGGATACATTTGTTATATGTATGAGAATGATGACGAACATATAGTTTTATTGCCTAATCATCATATATATTTTTCTTACCATTTTAACCATTTGTCCACGTCGGCTACTACACCCCTGTTTAATAATCTAGTTGTTAAGCTTATCCAATTAAACATTACAAACTGCTTCCCTGTCCGCCTCTCTCTCTCTCTCTCTCTCTCTCTCTCTCGCTCCACCTCTTGTGCTGCTGCAACTCGACCTGCCGCGATTTCCTGCTTCGGGTTTCCCTTTAAAAGGGGGCAAGGCTCAGTGCTGGGAATTCACGTCATTTCGCCGTTTTACACACATCCCATACAGATCAATGAGCGCAGCGCAGAGAGAGAGAGACAGAGAGAGGGAGAGAGCGAGAGAGAGAGAGAGAGAGAGAGAGAGAGAGAGAGAGAGAGAGCGAGAGAGCGCTTCCAGGAAGGGATTATATTATTGAGGCGCGCGCGACGGGAAACGCACGGAGACAAAAGAAGTTTTCTCACCCGTTGCTGCGCCATGGAGCCGGCGGACAGCAGCGCATAGAAAACAAACCATTCAAAAACAACTTCACAAGCTTACGGTCGCTGGTGCTGCCGCTGTGTCGCTTGCTTTGTCGAAGAAGGGCAAGAGGGGGGAAAAAGGCGAAGAGGACAGCGGTGGAAAGAACGAAAGTGTGGCCGGAGACGCGGTGAAGTTGACGGAAGACCATGTCTGAATCCTCCCCCGCTGCTGTGGGCAAGGTAACTAGCTCGGATATAGCGCTTTGTTTTGCTCCAGCGCACTCTTCGCACACGCTGGTAGGATATATCGTTGTAAAAGGGGCATATAAACATTTCCAGGCTAGCCTTTCTTCCTCCCACAGATGTGCAGTGTAGCCTACTATATAGCGCGCTTGTTTGGACACTCATCTGTTGCTCCTCGCCGCCACTGCTCCACGCTTTTTAGTTCGCCTCCACTCTCTGACGCTGTTGGAGATGGGAAGTCGTGACTGTGACACAAAACGTATGGTTTGGGCAAAGGTTTGCATATTGCCATCCATAGGCTAGGTAGGTTATTATTAGTGAAATCAATGGATTTACTTGAACAATGCAATGCCCAAAAAACATTTGAATGACATGTTAAGTTTTTTTGGTCAGTTTTGCAGGCTATGGGATAATCTAGTATACTTTTCTGACATCGGGTATTTATTAGCTAAGGTGATCAGATCAAAACTGACCTAATGTGGGACATAAAAACGCATTTAAGTTATAAACTAATAAATAAATACATGTTAAATATTGTCATTCAGCATGTCTATCTGGTACTTATTATCAGCTTCAGAATAAGCTTGCTGGGACATCTACATTTTTGGGATGCAGGATATGAACCTTATTTTGCATTGGCTGTTGCATTTATACACTTTTATGAACAAAACAGTAGACTTGGATATATTGAGACATAGTTCATTATGCTGTATCAGAAACACTGTCAATTGAGATGAATAATTCAAACATTGATGGCAGCCGCCGGATCATATTTTGCTGCTAATAATCTTGTCCTTGTCCAGCTGACTCAACCTTTTTTTCATGTAGTTTATGTTTAGATGACAGAACTGCACAATGCTGAACGAGCACATACATTTTCGTGGCATTTTTCAGAAACTCGGCTCCAAAATTTGCAATCAAAAGTAATAGTTATGCTATTTAAAGTAAATAATTCAATCTTAGTTTAATTCAAGTTCAATTTGTTCATAAAATTACTAAAAGTGACTGTAAACATAACTCATTAATATCCCGCTCCAATAACTATAAATAACTTAAAATGTAATTTGATATGTTGTAGGTTGTACTAGGAACCTCACTGAGGTCCTATTAGATTATAGAAATACAGCTGGATCAAGCCAATTTGGAGAAGTGACCAGGAGCAATGGTACTGGGGGAAAATCCAGGTATTGCTGCCAAAAGATTCAATAAAGGTATTATATATTGTCAATGTCTAGTTATTGTTGATTGTTGGGCTGACAGCCTTTAGTCCCTTAGTCGACTCATGGCTCAGTGAGGTCTTAGTTGATTAAAATGTTATTGATTAGTTGCATTGACTGCATGAAAAAACTGGTCTAATTAATTACTTGATAACATTTGTTTATTATACTTTGTACGTACATACTCTATAGGTATATTTTTAGGTTAAAATGTACATATTTCTTAATATGTTTTGTTACCAAATCAATTTTAGGTCACTTGTGTTACACTCTGACAAGCCCCCTTCCATTCATCATTCATCAGAGTCGATTAATCGTTCAGCTGGCTGGGTATGGGAAAAAAAAACTAATTGCGATTTCGATTAATCGTCCAGACCTACTCTACAGACAAGTTTTAAGTGGCTTATAAATAAGGAGTAGAAGTGAAAGCAGTCAGTCATATGATGTAATAAATGAAAATGAAATAAAAGTGACTGCCTTCTATTTAAGACACACATTGTACATTTATATAATTATAGTTGTAAGGTGTAATAGTGTAGTTGTCCTTGGCCTCATTAGCAGCCATACACAAACACAAAGCTGCTATTACTGCTTTTAAGTGCATATAATTTCTTAGAAACTTGGCAAGTGGTTCTCAAACTGTGGTGCAGGCTTGTAAGTGGTACTTGAGCGGGGTGTCTTTGGCAGTTCAAGTCAATGTTCCTATCTCAGCCTGGCAAAAAGCTTGAGTTTGCTATGTGGACCACTATGTGTCCTGGTTTTGGCACTTTTTAATCCTGCTTTTTGGAAGTTGGGCTTGATTGTAATCAGGGTTTGGAGCCAATTTGATCCCGGTTTAGTTATTCCTGGTTTACTCTCAATTTAGTCCTGGTATGCATTATAATATTTACTACCTACTTTTCTCTGTTTATACTTGTTTACACTTATGGAGGCTCATTTTAGTTCAATCAAAAGTACTTCAAATAAAAAATAGGATTGCACAATGTATTGCAAAATTATTATTATTGCGGTGTCAGCTAACGCAATATCTGTGTCGCAAAAATCAAAGCCATGGTCTTTAATCTGACATAGATATACATTGTTATAATAATATAATAATAATGCTGTGTCAACAAAATAAATATATGAAATAGTTAAATTGATTCATGATTGCTTACTTTACAGTGGCTGTTAGACAATCATACATGTCAACATAACTTGGACAAATATGTACCGATGCCAATATTTCAATTACCAATTTGGCCGATACCGATTCCGATACCGATATTCTGTAAACATGTATTAGCCGGCTATGTTTCTTGAAACTAAGACATCTTCATTTGAATATCTGCTATTAGTTTTAGTTCATGCGGTCATCCTAAATGTAGACTTTTTGAATGGGCTTTGCTTTCTCTGACTCTTTCTAACCCCAAATATGACAAGTTATCCTATTAGAACAACAGGCCAACATCAGCCATCTGGACAGGCCGATACTGATATTAGTCAAAATGTAACTATCTTCTGATACTGATGTTGAGCTGATATATCTGTGCATCACTAGTAAATATAGTCTGTGGAGAGACTGATGTTGTATTGCTATGTCTTTTGTGTTCTGTATTTGGTCTAATCTGTTTTACTTTTACTAACTCTCTTTGTGCTATGTGACTACTCTTGTATGTATGTGTTTAGTCATCTGATAGTCCTTCTCTCCTTAACACCAACCTGCCAGTGGGACTAACAATGAAAATGAGTCTGTGTGGCTAACTCTGGCACCTTCACATGTTGGACTGATGAACACGTGTTAATTCATGTGCACTGTGCCATTTGAAAAAATAAGCATAAACATAAACTTTAGTCAAATTGAACTTGAAGTAAATAAAGTAACTATTCCTAATAAATTGAACTTACAAGCGGTGTTGGGTTTAGAAGCAACACAAACTGCCCAAGTCACTGTCCACTTCAATATGACAGAACTTAGACAGTTTATTGAGTCTCAGAAACTAAACTCTAACATATAATATAATAAATATAACTATATATTTATTTGACGTTTGATAGTAAGACTAATGTCTATTTTATGATATCTGCACCAAATGTCTTATTTACCTAAAAATACATGATTTAGTTTAGCTATTCAGCATCATTTAGTTCTGGTAACAACTCTGAATGTATTTTGCTCCATCATCAGCAGCTATAAACTACCATCCGATCTATCCGATGTGTACTTGAAAGCAGCATTATTTCAAAATATTACAAAGATATCAACATTGCAATATTCAACATGGTTATGGAATATCTAACATAACATCGACTAGCTAACACAACATCGACTAGCTTACATAACATCGACTAGCTTACATAACATTGAAAATCTAACATAACATTTTTCTCATATCGTGCAGCTCTACTTGGAATTGGAAAGCCAAATAATTTGACATGTGGTACTTGGGTGGTACTTCTGTGAACCGCTGCCCTAGACCTCACTCCTGCTGTTGGAGGCATTTTAAATATATTAATGTTGCATGTATCTATCTAGTTTATGTCTGTTGCATTTACACAGCCATGACCCTGCAGTAAGGAGCAGTTTAGAAAGTGCTTGTTAAAAAAACTAAAACGAAGAAGGCAGGAAGTTGAAAACTTTATGATTTTTGGTCCTCATCCACAGGAAATTCCTGGTTCAAAACCGTTAGCACCGGGGTTAGTTCAGACAGCAATGTAGTGAAAGGAGGAAAACTGGCATGAACTTCCTCCAGAAACTAAGGTGGCTTCATGTGCAGCCATCGTTTGAGGAAACAGAGATAGACCTCAAACTGGAAAACCGCCATTTGTTTTGGTACATGACGGTGGAGAGAAGTCACATGGTGCAGGTACATGGTGGTAGTGGCTGCAGAGGAGGTACATGGTGGTAGTGGAGGCAGAGGAGGTACATGGTGGTGTAGCCTGCAGCCAGACCCCAATCCAAAAAAAATGTCAGAGATGTAAGAAACTGACCAGAGTTAAATAGTTATTTACACAAATTACGGCTAGGAAATGTGACAAAAAATGATAATAATACAAATCTAAATTATTATTGTGAGTTTTGTCAGTTATGTTGTTCTTTTCAGTGTGTTCTGTAATAACATGTTTTAGTGGCGTTTGTGAAATGGTGATAAAAAAATAATGATTCTGATATGAAGTTATGACCTAACCTGGGAAGACCGTTCAATTGTTCAGTGCTTTCATTTAGGCTCTGCTCTTCACCGTCATTATTACCGTAACAATGCCAGTGTTGAAATGAATACGAAAATGAAAATAAATAGTTGGCCGGTTAAGTATTATAATTAAAATTAAATTTATTTTGTATTTAAAATGTTTTGTGAAGTAGTAGTGTTCTGTGTAAGACAGAAAATACAATGTTAACTAAAATTGTATAATATGTTTATTTAGATTTGAATGTGTTTGGGTCTATGTTGTAAAAAAAGAAGCATTAGAGCAACCCAAACACTCATAAGAAATCAAACATAGTCAAATATTCCAAAAAGTGGTTCTACAGGGTTTTAAAGCCATCAAAAGAAACTAATCTGCATCAAATGTTCTATTTTAGACAGCCACTGCAAAATGCTCCAATTATTTTCAGTGTGACCAGCATTTAGACATGCACATGACACGAAACATCATGTCTGGTTTTATATTTATAAGTAATCTATACAAACAGGCATAGTGAAGAAATTAAGTAGTTATAGTCCAATTGTAGTTAATAGTTAATGTGACATGATATAGTACTGACTTCCTTCTAGTAGCTTTCATTAATGCAGCCATTTTTAAAGTTAAGAGTGTCGCCCCAAAAATCTGAAATCTTCTTCAAAATACAAACCTTAGTTTTAGTCTATTTCATCAAATTTTCTTTTGAAAACATTGGAAACAACACCAGTAACCTTAAAAAGCTTGAAGTGTTATTTGATTAAATATATATGAATTGTCTACATATTTTTATTTATTTCCCACTTTGGGAACCACTGCATTAATACATTATCCTAGCCTTTGTTTACATAGTGTGTAGCTCTCACCCAATCACAGCTTCCTGGAGACATGCAGAGTATGGCCTTTCTCTGACACTTATTCACTTATTTAATGATTTATATGTATAAGGGTGTTTTGAACTACTGACTATAAGTCGCTCCGGAGTATAAGTCACATTAGTCAAAAAATTTGTCATGAAGAGGAAACAAAATAGTCTGACTTCACAAATTATAAGACCAAGAACATTCACACCTGCATAGACGTCTATGTGGATTTATCCTCTGCTACAGCAGTAGGCTCCTGTGTAGCCGATAGTTTGACAATACATGATAATATAGTGAAATAAACAGCTCCTAAGCAGTGAATACAAAAAACAAAAACAAGCCACTAGCATTTCACGTCAAAGCATTTCTCCACATGAAACACCAAAACAACGCTCTCTTCCTGAGACACGCCTCCGTTGTCACAGCGACAGCAGTGAGCACTTCACGGACAGTCTGATCTATAAGTCACACCTGACTATTAAGTCACAGGACCAGACAAACTATGAAAAAAGTGCTACTTATAGTAGAAAATACGGTATACCTAAACCACATGTCTATAATGGAAATACATTTGGTTGTGTGTTATTCAGAATTTGTGCAAACTGCAAAGACAGGTTGATGTAGTTGATGTCAAGACTAGTCTTGACATAATCCTAGACCTTTGCCAAGGCACTGACCCCTGCAATTTTTAATATTATTGTTATAATTATTTTTTTGTGACTACAAAAAACTATATATAAAAAACAAAAACAAACTAAAACCAACAGGAAAAAACGTTTGTGGAGAAGGCAATGCTGGTCAAAGAAAGATTGTTAACAGACATGAATGTGTGAAAATATATACATGTTAAAAGTGAGGCAAGTTTTGAGCTTTGTGGTTCTTATCTTCAAACTTTTTATTTTTAAATTGAATTAATCTATTGTTGTGTTTTTAATTGCATTATGTTCTTTGCCTTGTGTATGAATTGTGCTATACAAATAAACTTGCCTTGCCTTGCCATGTTTTCTCATTATGTTACCTAAGGGTAACATGTATATTGTGAATAAAATGGGTCCAAGAACCGAGCCTTGTGGTACTAGCTAACCTTTGAACATCCAGAAGATACATCATTCACACTAACGAATTGATATCTATCAGACAGGTAAGACTGAAACCAAGAAAGAGCTGTGCCTCTAACCTCTATATCACTCTCTAACCTCTGCAATAAGAGCCTGTGATCAATGGTGAATTAATCAATCCTCTCCTCTCCTGGGGTCCTCCTCTCCTCTCCTGGGTCCTCCTCTCCTGGGTCCTCCTCTCCTCTCCTGGGGTCCTCTCTCCTGGGTCCTCCTCTCCTCTCCTGGGGTCCTCCTCTCCTAATCACCATGATGGCCTTGGACATAATTATTAAATATAATTAATTTCTTTCACAGCTGTTGCAATAAGATGATTCAACCTTCCAGACAGTTGTATTACCCAAACCTAAACCTGGGACTTAATTACAACATGCTTTCAAGAGGTTAAGTTGTGTTTTTTTGCATCACAATCTACAGTTATACTAGTTTACTTGTATGCCGTTTAGCTCAGTTGGTAGAGCTGCAGCACATAAACACAGCTCTCTCTTTGTGCCCCAAATGCAAGATTAAATAATTAAAGCTGCTTTATAAACCTAAGTTATTAATTGTTTGTAGATTTTATTGTGTAAAAATAAAGAAGGTAATAATAAAATATTGTTCATATGTACTACTCACAAAAAAAATGTGTTTTTTTGGGGTGGAATTTGAAAGTGTTAGTTATATGCCACAGTGATATTAAAGCATTCATTCATATAAGGCTATTTAAGTAGAACCAGGCAATAGTCATTTATTGATAACTGTATATGGGATGGATCAGTGGAGCTGCCTTGGCGAAGGTGCTCTTTAGTTTTAATTGCAATGGTATTAAAAGCTTCTTATCTCATGTTGCATTTTAGGATCATTCTGTAATTGTACCTAAAAGTGAAATAGCCTTTTTAAACCTTACATTAGGCCTTAAAGAAGGATGATGTAATGGTCACTTACACAATTCTACAGGGCTTTCCATTCATGCTCAGCTTTGTGGAGCTGGTTTTCCCTCTGAACTCTACAGTCTCTTGTGTGCGGCAGGTATCCAAAGAATGTGTGTAGCGTGACTAAACATCTGACTCTATAAGGCTGAACACACTGTAAACTCAAATAGGCCGGTGAATGGGATGTAAAACTATATAGGCTTGCATTTGAACCAATAAAACTCCATGTTATAGCAAATTAAAGAGTAAATCCTTGACTAAACAATTACAAACCCTCAATAAAAATTAAGTGTATAGACTAGGCCTACATAATATAGGCCACATGACTGTACATGTGTTTTAGAGGGGATGTGGATCATAGTGACCAGTCACCGTGGCTTACAGTAAGAATCAGTCTTCACTTTTTTGTGGTTTAGCTCCACAAACCTGATCTCAACATCACTGAGTCTGTCTGAGATTAGCATAAGAGACAGAAAGACGTGAGCTGCCTACAGCCACTGGTACAATGTTGCACTAATTTGATTTCTCAAAGTGTAGCGTCACTTGTAGAATGTACAAAGAATAAATAGCAAACTAATAAAATAAAGTTACATTTTATAATATACTGTATATAAACCCTTTCTTACTAGTTCATGTCCCAAGGTTGCATTTTAATAACTAGCTTCTGTGAGCAAAAAGTATTTTTTCTCTCTGATGATTGCCACTCAGTATGGGGTAGGTACATTGTGAAATATTGAAATTTAAGCATTTCGATACAAGTCTAGCTTTAAAATGATCACTCAATAAGGACCACTCAATAAAGACCACTCAATAAGGATGACTGAAGCCTAATCCCAGCTGCTTTGGGCCTGCATGATTGGTACACTGTTTTAAACTGTTGCCTTACAGAAAGAGGATTCGGTGTTTGACCTTTGCTAAGAACCAATTAACTTAAGCTATTAAGACATTATACTATAGGATGTCTGTATTTAATGGGGACAGTCCCTGTTTTAGGCTCCTTGACCCATGTCCCAACTGTGCTCTCTGATGGGACACTTTTTGTTTATTTTTTTTTAAACAAACCTCATCCAATTTGTCCACATTTTGACCAATAGCAACACACAACAGACGTACACAAATCCTACATAACAGTTCTTAGAGCCGTCTCCCTAGTTCTGATTTATGGCAGTGTCATTTAAAACTGCCTAATAGTGCCATTGAGTAAAAATGGATCCCCATCATAGATCCCTGGGTAGCATTGCTTAAGCTGACTCCCACCTCTCCCTTCCATCCCCAGGGGATCACATGCATTATCACTTGAGTTCCCTGAAGTAGCCTACTGATGTAGTGGATAACTAGCTCTTGTGAATTCTTGGTTTAGTGACAAAGCACTAAACCTATCTTGACATTTTACGTTTTTAAGGTATTACGTTTTTAAGTTATTATGTTATTAAGTTATTATGTTATTTTTGCACTGACACATTTTTCTTTAAATAATTTCACATGCATTATTCATACCGCCAATTATCTGTCCTTGATTTTAAAAGCTTGCATTTACCCTTTCTGAAAATGGATTTTCACTTAAGAACAACCAAGTGTTTTGTTTTCCATCATCACAAGAAGATAATATTCTAAGGTCATGGATTTAGTCATTTTCTTTTAGAGTTCTTGGACTTTTTTTCTTTTCTTACCAGACACATGAATCGAAGCTGACCTTTCAACAGTTGCCATGCAGCAGGCGCTAACGCGTGAACATGTGTTTTTGAAAAAAAGTGATTGTATAATTTAGTGTCATTTGCTGAAGTGGTGCCCACGAGATGCAGAACTGTATCGATTTGGGTACTTCTAAGATGACTATTAATAAAGTAAATAATTAATTCATTAATTAATTACGGGCCAAAACTGTGAACCAAAAATTGAGTTCAGTACATCTACGATTAATGACAATTAAATAATTCACAAATTAATGCTCAGATGCACTTTTATTGAGCCAATAATCCTGCTGAACATAAACAAAATCGCGTGAATGTTGTCACATTGATCCGGACAATTGTATACTTGTGTACATAGGCACATTACAGAGGTCAAATAAAGAATGCCTCTATAGTGCCCCCATGTTTATGACCCCATGGGACCCTGGACACACTTACTTTGGCAGAGAGCAATGAAACTTGGTACAGTGATTCTCCACAGTGTACCCAACATAAAATATTATTATGACCCC